>QFDY01004614.1:0-24735 GCA_003315925.1 Lactarius sp. MG121
GAACGTCACCAATGCAGAAACACTAGAGAAAACGACTTTGGACTGAGCAAGCCAGCACGCATGCGATGTGCAGGAAATGCATACAATGCTTCCTTCAAATATGCAAAGCTAAAGCCTCTGGTCTCTTCGGCTATTCCTATCACAAGTGAGTCGGGGAAAGCCACTTCCTTGTTATCCTTGAGCTTTCTTTGCCAGTATTCGGCATAGAGTACTCGGGCGGCCCTGTTGGGGTCATCGAATAAGCTGGAGAAAAAAGTCAATCTCTCAGTGGGGGTGTCGCATAGAACATCAAAGCGGTGGCAACGTACTACTTGCGATCGAAGCGGCTTGGTCGACTCGACAATCCGGGGTCTAGCTGATCAAGGTGGTTCGTAGACCCGATGATGAGAAGCCCATCATTTCCTTCCAACCCGTCCAACTCATTCAAGAAGAAAGAGCGGTTCTGATCGTTGATCAGACTATCAAGGTCTTCGAGAATGATGACACAAGGAGAATTTTGTCGAGCCTTGCTGAATACTTCGGCGATGGCGTACTCATCTCCAAAATAGTCTTAGGAAAGGGGTGATGCTCAGCGCTATCATATGATAACGAGGAAACTCATGCACATACGCCTGAACGTTTTGACGTACATCGGGCTGAAGCCTCTTTCCGAACACTCCTTCATGATGGTCTTTACACTAATGGTTTTCCCATTCCCTATCTAGCATCAGCGCAGGCACACATAGCAAGAGCCACAATCCTCACCAGGTGGTCCATGGAAAATAAGCCCGCGCTACAAAGAAAGTAATTAGACAGTGAACGAGCCTAGAACAAACGCTTGCGACCTTCCAGGGAAGACTGAGCCCCTTGTAAGTATCCTTAGATGAGAAGAAGCCAAAGACGTCCTTCTGTAGGGCCCGCTTGAAGTCTTCCTCGAGAATTACTGCATCCCAGCTGGCCTTCTGGATCTCTTGCCAAAGAGCAGCGTTCTTCATCCATCCTTGGTTATAGACCCATATTTCGTCATGGAGTTGATCGAACCAGACGCCAGCTGCCAAGAGCAGTTCTCGGGCAGCTGTATCAGGGCCTTCGTGAAGGATGAAATGCTCCATGGTTTCTCCAAAACCCTGTGGCCACTGAGGATGGGGCAGTTGCTCGTCAATAGCCAAAGAGGACGACAGCATAATAACGTACTCGCGTGATATACAGAATGAATGCTTTTCCCTGATGTGCGTGTTTACTATGTAGGATCTCAATAAAGTTCGCGACGGACTTACCTGCCAGGTGGCCTTGAATGCACCGTATTCTACTGAGTCAAACAGAATTCCGGGGACAGGTCCAGCATTTTTTGGGAGTGAAGCAAAAAAGGCATTCGTTATGAGGTCAGGAGGGGAGATGGGTTGAGCATGTACATCAGGAAACGCAAGGATATTAAGGCGGTAGTCCTGTGTCACGACGAGAGAGTGGTTGGGGTATATTTTCTGAAGGAGTTGAGACCTGTTCGAAAAATATGGTCGGTTTAAGCAGGAAAGTAATAGCTCCTCGTCTCACAAGAGCACAAGTGGCGAAGAATGCTTCGCAGATCCTACAAAAGGTGAAATGGAACCTTGTGGCTGCTTAGTTTGAACAGTAAAAATACCTTGGTCTATCCAATGTCCTAACAAGGGATCACCCTCCCTCTCTTCCTGGAATGAAACTTTGATGAATGCGTCAGACATTGAGTCGTCTCTCAGAATCGTGTGAACCCCAGTTCAAGTTATTACTGTAACTTAATTAGGCGCGTTTAGTCACGTGATGATTCACGTGCAGCGAATAAAAGTGACGTGACATGCGTGACATTCAGAAGAACACTCGCGTGCCTCAGTGACACGAAAACGGATCGTGTCGTCTCTTCTCCTCACGCACGACACTAAAATATGGCACCAGCGACTAGCAGTAGAACTCTTACGGTCTTGGCCGCTGCGGGGATCGGGGCTTTGGCATATGCCATCTACTTTGATTACAAGCGCAGGACGGACGCAGGGTTTCGGAAACGACTCCGTACGTCCGACTTCGTGTCATGCACCACTTCCCCCCTTTACACCTCCGTTTAGGCAAAGAAAAAAAGAAACTCGACAAGTCTGTCGCTGAAGAAGCCACGTCTGCCCCCGCGTCTGGGAATCCGCTCGGCGATGCCAGCGTTCCCACCGCTGAAATCCTTGCTGCGATGAAGAGCATTAAGGACGATCAGGTTCCAACAACGCCGGAGGAGCGGGAGAAATATTTTATGGCGCAAGTTGAGAAAGGCGAAACGCTCTGTGCCCAGGGTGTGTTTTGCGCGCCTTGCCTTGAGCTGGTGCACCTGCTTACTTGTCCTGTAACAGGCCCCGACTTTGCCATCGAGGCAGCGCTAGCATTTTTCAGAGCCCTTCGGGTTTACCCCTCCCCCGTCGAGTTGATCATGATCTTCCAGAACACTGTGCCGGAGCCTATTTTCAAAGTGTGTTGCACCACATTCGTCCCTCGACTTGAACCTCATTACTTTTTCTAGATGGTGTTGGAAATGATGCGCCTCGACGTAAGTGATCCTCCACCATCGGCTGATGTCGACACATTGCCACACGCCACAATATCTGAGGACGATGAGAGTACGTCTAAGCGTGGCCCGCCTTCGGAGGCCTCATCGCAGGATTGGGACCGGGTCACGGATCCTGGAAGCCTGACACCGCCCACCGCATGATAATCCTTCGTGTGGTACAGGGGCTCAATGTACTCGTTGCTGCCACTGTCATTGTTGCATCTCATGGTTCTAATATACATCTTTTTCTGTTTCATATGTTTGTCTATGGACAGGTCAAAGGCCGTGTTGAAGGTGAGCCAAAAACCTAACAAGCCATCGTGTAAAGCTGAGATATGTGGTTCTTGATTCGGTAGGTTACTACGAAGTCTTCCCCCCGAAACATATGAGCGTCTCAACAAAGACTGTCGAAATAACCGATCCAAGTGGTGCTACAGCTCTTAAGCGTATTCTCGTCGCAGACAGAGATTTCACCGCCGGAGAGACTATATATAAAGTGACGCGCACTATCCACTTGCGCTGAGAAATCGTGGCTGACCCGGCAGCACAGGAGCGACCAATCGTCTCAGTTCTTGACCCAGATCTGGAGGGCAAGGGGTCACATTGTTCCCAGTGTCTCCGTCAGATCGACGATGGTGCCGCGTTAAGACCCGCCGGGGACCGACTCACGTCCGCGTTCTGTTCGAAGGAATGTGAAGCAAAGCTGAAAGCCGAGTCCCAGTCTCTGCTCTTCGGTCCCGAGTACGCCATCCCCATCGAACTCAATCCCAACGAGGATCCCGAGTATTCCAAGAAGCGCGAGGACGCGCAGATAGCGTTCGCGCGGTTCGTCCAAGAGTCTGGCGGCGGCAGGACACGCGTCACCCTCGTCGCGCGGTTCATAGCGAGGCAGGTTGTCAACGAGACCGTGAAGCTGCTGCCCACCGGCCATCCCTCCATCCCGACCGAAACGGACGAATGGACGGGGCACGGGTACACGCTCTTCGATCACGTCGAACGGGTTCGCTTCCTCGAGTTGAACGCCGACGAGGACGAGGCGGAGCAGCTCAGGGCCATATTGAAGGCGAATTTGCAGGGCCTTGAAGACTTTGTGACTAACGAGCGATACACCGTACTCGTCGGGAAGATGGCTTATAATGCATACGGTATTTCGTTCGCGGGTGGTCGAGACGACAAGGTTCGATACATGCTCTCGCACGAACGTCGTCTTGAGCTCACGCGAGGTTTCTTTCACCCGCAGCCCCCACCAAGTGTCAGACCAGAAGACGTCGAGTTGACGCGAACGCCCAATGGCACGGCGCGTCAAGTCGGTGCCGGATTCTTTGCCGTTTCGTCCTACGTGGGTGTCTTCCTTTCTAGGAAGAAACAAAAAGGGCGACGCATAATCCCCCCCCCCTCCCCATGTTTAGATTTCCCACTCGTGCGATCCAAGCGCCCGGCCGACTTTCGAGAACGGTGACTCGGAGATGCACCTCATCGCCACGCGCGATGTCAAAGCCGGGGACGAGATAACCGTCTCGTACGTCGACGCCTCTGTTCACGACGATGAAGACGTTGTCCAGGCGAGGTATCGCCGCCGCAAGGAGCTCGCACGTGGATGGAGGTTCGCCTGCCAGTGCGACCGCTGCGTTAAGGAGGCCCCACCATCTTCGGCAGGAGAGAAGGAGCCGCAGCTGAACGACGAATCAAAAGTAGAACCGATTGTTTCTCAAGTTGACCGGGAGGTTGCCTTGGGTCAAAGTCCACCCGCTGCCTCCGATACGACCACCATCGATTAATTATCCTAGACTAGATAGAATGGTTATGTTTCTGACCTACATGGCTGTGCGTAGCTTAGCCCAGTGGAACAATTATATTTGAGACACCTATGAAAACTAGAGTACTGCGTGTGTGTGTACAAATGACAGAGTGCATAGCGTGAAAATGATACGTAATGCACACGGTTACAGCTTGTAAGGACAGCAACAGGCAAAATTTAGATGGAGCAAAGATGAGCCACTGGGTGAGAAGACAAGAAAGCCCTACGTCGCCAAGCTTCGCCACATACCTTCAGCAGGAAGTGTGCTGCGGGCTTGCAGAATTTTTAACGCACGACGTCGACCTCGGCTAAGCGAGCCAGGGTCGCCGTCATCGCCATCAATACTCTCATCTTCGCCAATCGTCTCAAAGTCCAGTGCCCCGGGATCTAAAGAACGACTGCGGTCGCGTGCCGCGTACGACGCCTTACGATAACCAGCCGATGTCGAGATTGGGATTGCCTTGGAGTCCGGTTCGTCGGAAGAATGATTTTTTACACGACTTCGTGGGACCAAGGCAATGGAAATTGGTAGGGACGCTGCGACTCCAGAATTTAAGAGGGCTTCTTCGATGAAACGATCTGTGAGTGGTCATTGGACAATAAGATAAACTTGGAGTCGCACCGTAGTTACCGTTACGATCAACATCGTGTGAGGGGGCTTCTGACTCGCTGTCAGGTGACTCGGGGGCGGTATCTTCCGCATTGCCAGTACCAGAAAAAAGGTTCCACGATCGACTGTCCTTTTTCCAAGCATTTCGATGGCTCGGGGTGATAACGTTGACAAGGCGGGCGAGCTCCTTATCACGCTGGCTCAACTTCACATCGCCATCTACTATAGACTCTTCGGTAGTAAATGATGGGCCCTCGTTCCCCAGCGACGAAGGCTTGGATTGAGGAGTGTCGGAGGCTCGAAGAGCGACTGTAGCCGGGAGCGATGCAGGCCGTAGCATTTGCAACGATTGTGGAAGAGCCGGATTACTGCTAACTCGTGGCTGGCGGGATGGACGTGGGGGGTTATCAACTGGTTCGCGAAGAGGAAGAATTAGTCCATCTGGGGCGATTCTTGGAGACGCATCGGAGTCGTCATCCTCCAGATCAAAGATTGAAGCTGCACAGGGGAGTCAGACCAGTGGCCCCAGGCGCTGAGGAGGGCTTTAAATTGACCTTCGCCTTGTTGCTCAAGGACTTCGGTCCTTCTCTTCTCTCCCCCCGAGACGGCGGGCTTGATATCAAAAGTTACTTTGCGCTTGCCCTTTGATCCCGAGGGACTGAGCGACTCTTGTAGTAGAGCCCGATTGAGTGGCGTGGATGGACCGGGCACCGGCCCAGAATGCTCCACCGTATCAGAGACGGCGATAGTGGCGTTGGCTGTAAGTTTCGCGTTCACCCGAGGTGACTTGATATTTGAAAGAGACTGGTATTGTTTCGTACGTGTGTTTCTCTCCGATTCCATGTCCACGACATACTTGAAGCTTGTCGCGATATCCTTGTTTTCGTTCATATCACGTCTGACTGGCTCTCGATAGCTAATGCTCCCAGCAGGTGTTGGACCAGTAGGAAGAGAGCTGGATGGCGTCGCGGCTATTGGGGAAGTACTGTGTCTACCCTCGCTTGAAATCTTTGAATAATGGAATGAAGAACCTGCAAGAGATGTTGATAGAGCGGAGGGGGCTATGTCACGGATTGACGAAGACTGCTTGACGATGGAGACTGGAATAAAGTCGTTGATCGCAACCGGAGAAGCTAGCGACAGTGGGGGTACGACAGCGGAATTAGTGACAATGGGCTGGTTACTTGGTGATCGCAGTCTCTGTTCTTGGATCAGAATGGACTCAGCCTCTCGGAATGCTGCCCACAGCAGCTGGACTTGACGTCTCAGTTCTGCTTCTTCCTTCTCAATCGCGGAGACGCGAGCCCGGACTATCTGGGAAACCTGCTCTTCAGCAAATTGTCGGAGCTGGTCAGACCGCTGAAGTGCTATTGTTGAAAGGTGGTCGAAGGCCGGATGCGACGGAACAAACGGAGGGGGTGGAAATAGCGGAGATAGAGGGGGGAGGACATTGTGTGGAGACTCAGGCTGTGGTGGTGGCTTTGGTGATGACGGATGTGAAGCGGAGAGTGGAGAGGTTAGAACATGATCAAGTCGCGCGGGCAGTGCCACGCGAAACACGGATGAATATGCATCCGAAGCTCGAAGTTGAGCCATTGATTCATCTGTCTTTGAATCGAGACAAAGTGAGTAACATGCGACTAGAAATGGCCCCATTCAACAGAGAACTAAGGGGCTCACAAGGCACTGCTTCGCCAACTCGATCCAACCAGACCCACTACGCAAGACCTCTTGCTCGACCCATTCTTCTGTGGGTAACACTGGACCTTCTCCGGCGTCCAGGTCGGGTGGGACCAGCTGGAGGACGCGGTAGACAGACGTGCGACATATAAGACAAGTCAAGGATGTATGTCTGCGGAAAAGGAGTGCGGACTTAGACTCGGGTTCGGAGTGCGTTCGACTCCTGAGGGTCAACTGAGGATGAACCTGAGGGGCCAAAAAAAGGTTCAATGGTGAAAAGGAAGGAAAGCCGAGGATGCTTACTATGGAAACACCCTCCTCACCGACGTAAACAGGTTGATAATTTGAATCAGTGGGTGTAGAAGGGGGTGTATCTGGTGGAGGAGGAGCTTGCACAGCGATGAGGACGTTCAAGCAGGGACAAGCATAGTTGGAGGACATGTTCAAGGAAAAATAAAACGGCATTGAGTTTGGGTGGGTCATTGGGGGCACATGTATGATCCGGCCCGAGACAAGCACAACTACTACTACTTGTCTTTCTTACTCTCCTCCTCTTCCACCATCACCTGTCCATACTCATTTACCCGCTTCGGGTCTATACGGTATATCCAACGCTATCCGGCTCAATGCAACGAAAATGGACAAAGTCAACGCCGCGCTCACCTGGTATAAAAATATTAAAAATACAACGTCGTCCCGGAAACATGCCAGTCTATGTAAAATCGGCATCTTGATTATGAACCTAGTCCGCGTGTCGTGTTATCATGATGAATCGATGATCCCACCGGGTTCAAGTACTCACGCGAACAAATCATCAATGACCGTCGACAATGTCTTATACACCATCGCCTTCATTGGCATATGTGCCACGCTCTAGTGCCAATCCGTCAGGTCAGAGCCGGACGGAGAAACACGTCCTGCCTCACCTTGAGCTTATAGTTGATGATGAGTTGAGGAACGAGTTGAGCCTGCAGCGATCACCCTCTGTCAGATTGACCAGGTGTTGGAGAGTACCTGCCACACATACGAAGCCGAACATGTACACAAACGACGTGAGGGTCGAAATAACGAAGCTGTACCAGCCTCTATGCGTGTCATAAACCAAGGAGTAGACTGCATAGATAGCGAGAGCAGGTAGAGCGACGTATGACACATAGCGGAATGCTAGTTTGTCGTACCTTCCGCCATAAGGTTAGATCTGACGACAAGTTAAAAACAGAGTATAACATACTCTTGGGTCTTCTTTTCATCCTCACTCAGCACATGTTTATCTGGGTCGTGGGTGACTAACGCTGAAATCGTCAACATCTCGCGGACTTACCTGCGAACACCACTTTCCAAGGTAGTACAGACCCTGGCTCAGAGGCAGCGAGCTTGATATCGATAGCCTTTGTGATCTGGAGTCCAAGATTGGGTCAATCGTTAGTGCACGTGCACAAAAACGCGAACCCACCTTCCAAGCTTCTATGAGCAACCCCATGCCCGAGCCCATGAGGATCATCCAACTCGTGTCCGTGTTGTTATCGATGAGATACAAGAGGATCACTAATTGGACGAAAACGTTTGTGATGATCTGTACAACGAAGGCATGAGCATGCACGGTGTGGCTTAGAAATTGTTTAACCCCACCGTTCTGAATGGTTCAAATTAACGGTCGTAAACAAGATTCACATAAGTGACACTCACCGGACTGAAACACCGGTAAGCTCATCCTTCTTTCGCCAATGAGAGACATCGGACTTGAATGCCAACATCTCGAACCTAAATTCTTGTGAGTAAACAAAGCGCATAGACATGAACCACCACTGACACCACATGCAATACGCTCACAATACCGGTGAGACCTAAAAACCAAGGATTTGTCTCGATAAGCATGCGCTTAACTTCGTCAATCTCCGCGGACGAGCCACTGCCTTGTTGTTTGACGGCTTCCTGGAAGCCAAAAGTCATCGAGGCGAAGAGTTGAAATTTGAAATATGACATTGGCTGAAATACGACTTGTAGGGGGAGTATTGTCGTGGTGTCATTAATCTCGACGTATTGAGACTTGAGGTGCCAAAATTCGTTGGGAAAGATGATTGGGTTGTAGTAACCGTTTGTGCCGGTTTCGTCTCGTAGTCCAGTAACCAGGTGAACATCTGTTTGTGTGTCAAAACTGTGTTGAATGGGCTGAGGGTTCATAAACACACGCTCTGCAATTGGAGGAGGGAGTTGTGCATATTGCAGAACCGTAGCATCGGAGACCAGAGCCAAGGTCAAGTTCTAAAATGATGTGCATAAAGAGCCTTGGGCACGATGTGCATTGAGGAACAAACCTGGTGCCAGTAGGAAACAATTGTGTCTGGAACCTGTCCGTCAGATTAGAGAGAGCTAGTGGGTGAGTGGTGGTCCCGACCGTACCTCAGGTTCTTCCTGTTCATCTGCCTCTTTGGCCTTGTCCTGCAAAAGATTCCTCTCTTTGCGAATTTTGGACTTGGGAAGATAGCGAGTCAAGACTAGACAGTTATGGGTTAGTAAATTCGCGCTGACGAGCTTTCCCTACGCACGCTTGCTAACATGGTGAACAGAATCCTGTCTGTATTTCGGGCTGGAAGGGTCAGGGTCTGCGTTGTCCTTGGTTAGGAATATATGCGCCCATAATGATCCATTGCGTTGAACGGTCTTGCATGGATAATTTAAGCACCACGGAATAAACATAAACATAATTCACGCACCTCTGGTAAGTGCACATTGTAATCTACCGTTCGGGCTTCGCTCCAATTCCCAAAAGTGATGTTATTCCAAACAAAGTGGGGTAAACCTGTCTCTCTTGAGTGACTGGCAAACACTTGCCCTGTAGGGTCTGTTGACAAGTGAAAATATAAGGAGACTGGGATTCCCAATGGCCAAGCAAGGTGCGCCTTTGCGGGTTGGGCGGATAGAAGAACTTGATCAACTTGCACAGGATCGGGGCTGTTCCCGGGTATCACGGGGGAAGGTTGCGTGGTGGAGGTTTTTGAGCCAAAGAAGTTACCCGCTGAGTTTCGGTGAGCACGGACCCGTGGGTGGGGCAAAGGTGGATATCTCACCGAACTGTGTCACTGCGTAAATGAGGAGCACTTGCTGGATGAGAGGACGACCATAGTCAGTGATGTGAGGGTTATTGCGAAGTGATTCATACACACCTGTAAGACAGAGATAACCTTGCGAAGTGTTGATTCCTCTTGTTGTGCTCTAGGAGCAGGGGCTGTTCGACCTGGACCTGGATCTGACATGGTCGTACGTGCGTGGCTCGAACCGAAAGAAGTTTTTTGATACAATTAGGAAATAGCGGCGAATCGGGCACCGGAGCCCTGGCCGACCGGGGTGTTCTCACCACTGCCCTCTCACTGCCGCCCACCGCCGGCGAGGCCACTGTCACCGTGACGTTTTGCTGAGGGACTGCGTATCATTGGTTGTACAATACATTAAGCAAAAGCCGTTTCATCAAACCGCGGAGAATAAGATTTGGCCATCAAATGGACCAAATCATCAATACGGAATGCTGTGTGTGTGTCCCGTGTTAGTGGCGACTGCGCGCGCGATCAAACAAACCGACTCACTGCCTCGTTACCGTGTCACTGTATAACAAAACCGAGGCTTGACTGTGCCCAACAACTCACAACCCTCCTCCGCTCCTCCATGTCTGACCGTCATCCACTCACCTCACTGCCCCCCCATGACTCTGACTACAGTTCAGATCCTTTTGCAGATGGCCATCCCAACCTACGTTTTCAAGAGCCCCAACCCAGGCCATTCGATTCTACTACATCACTCCCCCAAGACTTTGGACAAAGCCGACAATATGAGGACGATGAACTAGAAAAACAACCTCTCACCGGCGGCAACGTTGCGGGGGGCTTTTATCCACCAGGGTGTGTAGAGCGTCATCAAATTATGATATCCCGCTCATTTCACTCTCCCCAGGCCGATTGACCCCAGCCTGTATGGCGACCCGTATGCCCGTCCCATATCTGTTGCCTCTGATGCGTCCAACGGTGTCGACACTGCGTGGCGTCGCCGGCAAACCATCCGACGTGGTGTGAAGAAGACTGTCAGACTGACAAACGGTAACTTTATCACCGAGTACCCTGTTCCCACACCGGTCTACAGTGCCGTCGAGGACAAGTGGAAATCTGGCGTCAAGACAACCGAATTCTCGTGAGTATCCTACCCCACACGGACCCTTAACCCCGATCTCATCCACTCTGCCCAGGCATATGCGCTACAGTGCCGCCACATGTGATCCTGATGAATTTAGCGAGGACAACGGATGGTCCCTCCGGACTAAGATGTATAACCGTGAGACGGAACTCCTTATCGCCGTCACCTCTTACAATGAGGACAAGACCCTGTACTCTCGTACGCTTCATGGGGTCATGCTGAACATTCGTGATATCTGCAAGACCAAACAGTCAAAGTACTGGCGTCGCAGTGCGGAGGAGGGCGTTCCCGGTTGGCAGAGAATAACTGTCGCTCTGATTGTCGATGGCCTGGAGCCTATGGACAAAACAGTTTTGGATCTTCTCGCTACCGTTGGCGTATATCAAGACGGTGTCATGAAGAAACAGGTTGATGGTAAAGATACTGTGGCCCATATCTTCGAGGTTTGTCTCATCTCTAGTTCCTGGTCTTTATATTGACTTCAGCCCTGTCCAGTATACCACCCAAATTTCGGTGGACCCTTCCCCGAAGCTTATCCTGCCTCACGGCGACGACCCTAACAACCTCGTCCCGGTACAAATTATCTTTGTCTTGAAGGCAAAGAATCAGAAGAAAATCAACTCGCATCGCTGGCTCTTCAACGCCATCGGTCGGATGCTACAGGTGCGAAAAGTACCGGGTTTCGTCCTTCAGTGCTAATTATGATTCCAGCCCGAGATATGTGTCCTCATTGATGCCGGCACCAAACCTGGTCACAAATCCATATACTATCTTTGGGAAGCGTTCTACAATGACGAGAATCTTGGCGGCTGCTGTGGTGAAATTCACGCCATGATCAACAAGGGCAAGAAACTGCTCAACCCACTCATTGCGGCGCAGAACTTTGAATATAAAATGTCAAACATTCTGGACAAGCCGCTCGAGAGTAGCTTTGGCTATGTATCCGTGCTTCCCGGCGCTTTCTCTGCCTATCGGTTCCGCGCGATCCAAGGCAGACCCCTTGAGCAATACTTCCATGGCGATCACTCGCTCGCGGATCGCCTTGGTTCCAAGGGGATTTACGGAATGAATATCTTCACTAAGAACATGTTCTTGGCCGAAGATCGGATCCTCTGCTTCGAATTGGTGGCCAAAGCCGGAGCAAGGTGGACACTCACCTATGTCAAGCCTTCCAAGGCAGAGACGGACGTACCCGAAAGTGCTGCAGAATTAATTGGTCAGCGTCGCCGATGGCTAAATGGCTCATTTGCTGCATCTATCGTAAGGGTTATTCCAGGCTGTATCCCCTGCAGGTACTTATTCCACCGCCACAGTATGCTGTCGTGCACTTCTTCCGATTGTATAAATCCGGCCACGGCATCATCCGCATGTTCTTCTTCCACATCCAAGCCCTCGTGCGTCGCGTCCATTTTTTTTTGGTGCCGATAACTAAAGTCCTTTTAAGTACAACATTTTCTCACTCATTTTCTCTTGGTTCGCTCTCGCAAATATCTGGTTAACATTCAGCATTATTATCGATCTTCTACCGAGCCAAGGGATCGTGTTCTTCGGCGGCAACAACAATACGGGACTTGAGATCGTGAGCCCCTCCTCTCAAACATCCAAACTGTTCTGACTTAATACCGTCAGACACATTGGGTCAACTTAGCGTTGAAATGGATTTATCTTGGATTTCTGGCCATACAGGTAAGTATCAACTTGCATAGGAATTCCTGAGTCCTATTAACTCCAATGAAAGTTTGTTTTGGCTCTAGGCAACAGACCGAAGGGTGAACGTACTGCGTACACCATCACTCTATGGTGCGTCGTTTCTGTACCCGCTGACCAGGTCGCTGACAGACACTAGGGTGTATGCTTTCATGGCCGTTTACTTGCTCGTATGTTCATTGGCCCTTACAGTCAAAGCATTTGCGGTGAGTTCTTTCATATCATGAGGCTCGATGCATGACAACGATACCCCACCAGAATATACCCAATGAGTTGAAGTCTAAGACAAATTCGCAAATCATAGCCACGTTCTTCAAACCCCCGGTCGGGTCACTGATTGCAGCTATGGTGTCGACTTTCGGTATTTACCTCTTTGCATCATTCCTTTACGTAAGCCATATCCAGTGCTCGTGTCACCACCTGCTCACTGGTCTGTACAGCGTGATCCTTGGCACATGTTCTCTAGTTTCTTCCAGTACTTGTGTCTGGCCCCTAGCTTCACCAATGTCCTCAACGTCTACGCATTTTGCAACTTGCATGATGTTTCCTGGGGTACAAAGGGCTCTGATAAAGCAGAGGCACTTCCATCGGTTTCGTCATCCAAAGGGAAAAACGAAGAAGCCGCTGTCGTGCAGGACACCGAGCGAGTGCAGGAAGACCTAGATGCAGTGTTTAAAGAGACTGTGACGCGAGCGGTAACCAAGATTGACGTGAAGGAGGTTCCAGAGAAGCCATCGATGGACGATCAGAACAAAACTTTCCGCACTCGCTTGGTGGTGTTTTGGATGCTCACAAACGCGGGGCTAGCCGTCGCCATTGAGAACATCAATGGCTTGAATAATGCCAATGAAAACATTGAAGAGGAGGACCTCCGCAAGAAGCAAAATACCTATTTCGCCTTTATACTCTTCTCTACATTTGGACTGTCTCTCGTGCGATTTATTGGGGTAAGTAGTTTCCACTTTACTTTGTTCCCGACTCCTAGCTTATGTGTGCCATCTAGTGCCTGTGGTACTTCTTCAAACGCAACCTTTTCCGATGCTTTAGGAGGTCGTGAAGTTCCTATGAGTCGTCGTTCGTTATTTCCTTTGTTTCGTTCATACCTCGATCATACCACGGACGCCCTCTTGACTACTGCACTTCCCACCAAATCAAATCTTTCTTACCTTTTACCAGTCAGAGATGTCGCGCAAAGGGGGGTCCAGTCTCATGTACATATTCATCTCCGGGCTTTTTAGCCCCAATATCAATGGCCCTGCCCTATTTATGAGCACATTCGCTATGAGTACATGTCTCCACCAAACGAACCCCCATTCAGGATACGAGGTTCCATACGATACGCAGCCGAGATACGCCTCCTCGCCGCATGGATTAATTCCCTTCTGCTTTGTCGCTTGATGAACTGAGTGCGACAAAGAGGACACGACGGATTCTGTGGGGGCGCTGATCAGTGGGCCTTGATGCGCGCAGGTAGGCAGATAGGTAGACTAGACGCTCACACCATCACGTATCCATGATAAAAGACTGGTGCCACCGGTGTCAGGATACGTCCAATTTAATACGTATCAAACAAAAAAAAAATGGATACGATCAACTCAACTCTTTTCGACAAAACACATGTCCGCAAGTGTCAATCAGACGTGTGACGCCGAGATCTTCAGCAGGCTGAGCGGGAGAATCCATCGCTCGCGCCATCTCTTCTTCTGCGAGAGAAGCGAGGAAGGTGTTCATGCAGATGGAGCATGACGAGTCTCAAGTAAAGAGGTAGGTGGTCAATGCGTGCGTGCTTGCGTGTGTGGCAGAACGCATACCACGATGTCCGAGATTCTCCAGGTCAGACTCAGTCAAACGAGGTAACTTGTCGACGATAGTTCGAATCTCGCTGAACACGTCAGGATGATCCGCATGCCGCCGTTCGCCATCATCACTTACTCATCAGTCAGGCTAGGGAGGTCGTCTTCATCCGAGTCGGTGTTTTCGTTGGCCATCACTATGTTCATATACAGGGAGGAATCAGAAGCAATGGAGTCGGAGTCGAACGCTCTGTGTTCACTAAACATGATCGTTGTGAGGACGCGCAAGCCAGGCTATGACCTTATAAGGAACCATAACATCGTTGTCATCTGGAGCCAGCCAACAACAGTTCACATAGCGCAACCTACAAAGAACAGAGACGGTCACAGGAAAGCTAACAAAACACATAATAAATCATGATCTCCATCTATCGACGTAAGTTAATAGAGAATCAAGGCGACCTGGATACTCAAAATGGGTTATCCTCCGTGGTCGCCAATTCTCCGGGTATCCCCAAGCTCGTTGGGGGGATGGTATCTCCGTCCTCATTGTCGGACGTGTCTGCGATATTTTCGCCAAACAACGAAGTCATAGGCTTAGATGAGCCTCTGAAAGGAAGGGGGGGTTTGTCAGCCAACTCGGTGGGCAAGGCGGGAGTGAACACCAACTTGTTGAAATGTTTCTTCTTAGCAGCACTAATCTTCTGCGTGACAGGCGTCAGCAGATTGTCCGTTGGTGATACATAGCTCGGGTTCCTGTTCGGGCTCCTCGGTCAGCAGTTGTTACTTCGAGACAAGAGAGCGGGCGCACTGAGTCTTGGCCATACGTTTCGCGAGAAGGGCTCTTGCGCCCATTCCTGGGGGACCCTGGTTCGTTGGACCGTTGGTAGCGTTACCGAGGGGTGCCTGTGGTACGGTGACGTGGGCAGCATTCTGTGGATTGTGTAAAGGGTGAATATGTACAGAGGCGGGCGAGTCGTTCGAAGTCGTGGACATGATTAGTTCAGTTCAGGTTGAAAGACGGACACGGCGGACATTAACGCGTTCGATCACGTGGGTCGTGGTGGGACATCCGGTAGTAACGGGCCGAGCTAAAAGCACTCTCACCTTACTTTGTTGCTTTCCACCTCGCGGCCACCCACTGGTAACCCGCAAACGCAAACATGCCAGGCGACATCCTCAAGAAGAGAAAGATCGCCGTCCTCGGCTCTCGCTCAGTTGGTAAGCTCATCCAGTTTGTCTGTCTCTATTCTTGTGCTCAGTAGAGTTCTCTTTCTGCAACAGGAAAGTCGTCCCTCATCATACAGTTCACCGAGAACCAGTTCATCGACTCTTACTACCCTACCATCGAGAACACCTTCTCTAAAGGTGTCAATTATAAGGGCGTTGAATATGACTGTGACATTATCGACACCGCCGGCCAGGTCCGTACTCTCACCGCTGGCATGCCACACCTTGTTGCTTACCACGAGGTCAAGGACGAGTATTCTATCCTCAACTCAAAGCACGCCATTGGCATCCATGGCTTCGTTCTTGTCTATTCCGTCACCTCAAGAAATTCCTTCGATATGATTCAGATCGTGTACGACAAAATCATCAACTTCTGTGGCATTAAGGAGATTCCCTGCGTTATTGTTGGGTCCAAGATAGACCTTTCACAAAGGTAAGCTTATCGGCCCCTGCACTCGTCTTTACGTCGGCTTTACACAAGACAGTAGACAGGTACAACCTGCAGAAGGTGAGGAGCTTGCCAAAGCAAATCGTGCAGCCTGGGTCGAGACCAGCGCGAAGAACAACATCAACGTTGGTACGTTCTTATTACGTTTTCCCACGTCTGGACTTTGTTCGGTGTCAATTGACAACTTCGTCCGCTAGCCAAAGTCTTCGAATTGTGTCTCGCGGAGATCGAGCGACAGGCGCCGACCAAGACCGAACCGACAGCCAGTCGTTGCCTGATTATGTGACGGCTCCATCTCTGACTGGCTTATACATTCCCCATTGACACTGGTCTTCTCATACTCTCGTATTCCTCCGAACCACTATTATCACAATCTAAAGTCGTGTGGCGTTTTCTGTCCTTCCCATTTTAATTGCCTTCTATCGGACTAGAGTTCCTTAGAACCCCTTTTCTGGTCTTTTCATGCTTTGACCTGCCCCACCCTGTATGTACTTATAGCGCCTCACACCCAAGTCAGCGGGACTGTTCCCCGTACTACGCCCTCCACTGGTGGTTTCTAATATCATTATTCTGACTGTTCTGACTATCAGCGACGCCCTCGGAGCTCCACAACCTCCACCTAGCAACACGGCATCAGAACGATGTCCTCCACTTTACAGCATTGACGTTGTTCTCCGCTTCTGACACGCGGGTCAAGTTTATTTATTTATACATGACAAGCCTGCTTCCTTAGTTTCCGTCCCTCTTGCTTCTGTTGTCCTCCACATTGTCTCCGAGAAACCTTGCCTTCACCGGCCTACCTCCCAGTCCATTGACTTTGACCGTCTGAGGGTCTCCTGGCACCAGGTCGAGAGCTTGGTCCCCCCATTTGACGTCTTCCCCCTCGACCTCAAGTACGATGCCTTTGATAGGGCGCAGGGCGCTCAGCACGATCACTTCACCCTGCTCATCCGGAGTTATCCTGAGGCCCAGGTCCTTTACGTCAGGAAAATGAATGTACTTGAATGGCTCTGGCCTGACCAATTCTGCGCGTCAACGACTGCCTGGCGGAACCCGTGCTCATCTTTACACCCACCAATTTGAGTACCGCCCCAATACGGCGCCGTCCGCGTCGAGCAGCCGTGCGCTAACGACGATCGCTTTCGGCACTTGGCTTTCCCGCGTGCGCACGGGCTGGCCAGGCACCGCGCCCCTCCAAAGCTCCGTGCTGGCATTGGGCGCGAGGACGACGCTCATTTCCCATCGATCGCTCCAATCGGGTCGTTCCAGATCGAAAGATGTGACCTCCAGCGTAGCGTGCTTCTCATCGAGCGTGCTGTTGGTGCCCCATATTTCTAGTTGGGACACGATCGTAAAGTGCGCCAGGGTGCGTTGGTTCGCGTATACCTTACGATGTTTGCGTGTCATCCCCACCGTGTACGGACGGAGCTCGCGTGCGATGGCATAGTATGCGGGCTTTGGTCGGAGAAAGTAATCGATTATTGACCAGGAGGTCACGGGCCAACAATCGTTGATCTATCGAAAGGCCGAGATTTATCGAGTGTAAAAAGAAATGAGACATCAACGCCCTACCTGCCATACGAGCGCACCAGCCGTATATTCCTTCCCCGGGCCAGCCCAGTTCCTCCGCCACAGGCGATATGCGGTGGCAAGCGTCTCTGCCTGCATGATTTGGGTGTAATAAACATAGCTGTTCAAGGTACCTGAGTGAACACGTTGCGCCGAGCGAAGTCGGAAATCAGACCTCTCCATGTCAAAACTATGTCTGAAATTTTCCACGAGATACAGCTCGAGGCGGCGCTCGAAGCCTGCCGCTTTGTTGTGATTTGCGGCCGTCCTATCGTCGCACCGTTTTCTAGAAGTGGCGCCGCCAAAAACTAACGCTCACGTACCGGGACTGAGGGTAGCGCTCGGAGATATCCCCACCCGTCCAGTAGTCGACCGTGCGGATGTTGGGATAAGCCTCCCTATACGGTGTGTGAGTGCGCACATCACGCCTGCAGGCCGCAGCTTTGCACGACGAACATTCCAAATTCGGAAACAAATCGACCCGCAAGTATGTCCCAGTTGTGCCACGGCTCCTGTGAACCGTGCCACACGTTCCATTGGTGCAAATCGCCGTATGTCTGGTCGGTCGTCGCTTTCCCATGTCCACTGTACGGAGAACCCCGGTGGTAGTGAATGTCCGAGTGTTCCTTGACGATCGCGGGCAAAACACGCTCGTAAATGTGGCGAGCGGGAAAGCTGGTCTTCCGAAAGTCTGACTCTTCGTCGTCATAGTTGAGGTCCAGCCCCGACTGCTCGGCGAGCTGGTAGTCTGCACGTCGCGCTCAGGTCAGGTGCCCGTTCTTTTCCGATACACGAGGGAGATGCGCCTAACCTTCGTTGTTCCCAGCAAAAATCACAACAGAAGGATGATGTCGTAGCCTTCGAACGTTCTGCGCTGCCTCCAATTCCACATTCGCAAGGAACGCGTCGTGTGCCGGGTACTTCTTCTGAGTGAGCAATGCTTCCCTCTCGCAGAATCGAATAACTAACCTGACCGCACCCAAACATAAAGTCCTGCCAGACGAGAATCCCTAACTCTGGGAGAAACAGTTACTTGAGACGATAATTTTTAACAAGGACGACGAACCATCGCAGATGTCATAAAACACGTCGTCCTCGTAGATTCCCCCTCCCCAAACCCTGATCATATTCTGGTTTCCTTCCTTCAAAAGCTGTAGCCATGCTCGGTATCGCTCGGGCGTAATACTATATCGTATCGGTCCATGGAAACCGGCGCAACTTCCCACCACGTACTCACGTTGTTAAGAAGGAGTCTGCAGGGATCCAATTCGAACCCCCGCAAAAGATACGAATGTTGTTTATTTCGAAGAGCCAGGTGAGTCCGGGTTGGTCGATCAGCTTTTCCTCCACGACACGTACGCGACAAAACCCGATCTTTTGAACTTGGGTGTCCAGTGTATGGCCTTGCTACCGTCATACCTGAGTGAATACACGGTTCCTTCATTTAATATCTGAACGTACGCCATCGAATACTTCGACGTGGACATCATACAAAGGTTGTTCACCATACCCAACTGGGTACCACAACCTGATGTCCCCCTTCTTGAACTGGAACGTGACCTGCATGGTACCATCACTCATCGTGAATTTGCTCTGACCGGTTACCTCGTTGCCGGATGGATCCTTGAGCAGTACTTCGGCGGTACAAGACGCCTCTAAGGAGGAAAGTACAATGCGTACAGTCAGGTCCGCCTCGAGGTGTTCGTTGACCTTGGCGGATACATGGAGGTTGGATATGTGTGCGCGGTACGTGTGAAGGGTCACAGAACGCCAAGGACCGGCAGTCAATAATACAGGGCCTGTTCGCTCATCAGACAGAAGTCAGGAAGCACAGAATGCACGCGAACCCCAGTCCCAACCGTAGCTTCAAGGTATTTCCTTAGTAAAAAAGATGTGGCCAATGAGTAGTAGACACTCACTTGTACTGGGCCTTGCGAACGTGCAGACGACTGGGATCCCCATTCCAGCAGTCATATTTGGCGTCCTTTTTCTCGAGTTCTTTCCCCTAACATCAGGTTCAGCACCAGGAAGCATTCGCAACGGCGATCAGCGAGTGATCATACCTTCAGGAAAGTACTCGGAAACGTGATTACAAGCTCGTTTGCCCCAGCGATCAGGTAATCCTTGGCCCCCGCCCGGTATGATACAAACTGGTTCTCGGCTCTGCAACGGTACATTAGCGAGTTGTAAAATGGATTGAACGGAAAACTCCTACTCAAGAATCTTGTGGCCATTCTAAAAAGAATTAGTCCTTTGTCACCGCTCTCGTCAGTAACTGAGCTCACGAGTGACACAAAACTGAAGGTGTCCAGGCCGTCGAACACGAGATCGATGTTCGGTGCTGAGAGTTCCCGTTCACCGACCTCGAAAGTGGTCTTGAAGGCCCAGTCCGCTTCCCCGATCCCTGAAAACAGAGAGACAGAGCGTTGTGGGTCGAGTCGTGAAGTATCGAAAGCCTAGTAGAAGGTTGCACGTACACTGTACGTCCCACTCATGGAGACCAACGAACTATCAAAATGTCAAAACAACTTTCATCTTGCCAGCCTGGCGGCGCTAATGCTGTGCTCACGGGATTTGGTATTTTCTTCATGTGGAGAAGTTCGACATGCACCGAGGTAGGGAAAGCCGATGTTTCCAGCCACTCATTCTCTTCTGTCCCTTGACCTCCACCGATCTGAGTGAAAGTCCAGCCCGTGTGAAGTAGGCGCGCGGTACTGGTCATGATTTGACCCACGAAATACGCAAGGATTGTGAAGCACGAAGCACCACGAGCTTATTCAGGCAATATTTAACCACTGATATACGACCACGGGCACAATTTTTAACAGTACATTTGGAGACTACAGGCGCCGCTCAACAAAAGTACATCAACTTTTTCTGACGTTCGTGTATTGGCCTAAATGCCTGACGGAATCGCTCCAAAGTGGTAGTTGCCTCTGTCGTGTCCGTCGCCGTCTCAGATATAGTGAGGTCCAGACCCAGTTGCGGGTCGAAGTGGTGCTTCGAGCGGCCGCACACGATGTCCGCGTCTGGGTCAATGCCCGTTAGTTATAGTACACGAAGATAAAAATGGCGAATAGTGATTACAGTAGACGGGTGCCGGTATAGAGACTGAACGCGTGGTGCGCGCGCAGACGTGGCAAAGAGCATACGTTATCGACTGCAAATCGTCCGCCCTGTACGTGTCGTTAGCACCAATAACAACTTTGCAAAAGGACCGCTCAGGAATGCGACGACATACGTGAATTTATTCTCGTCGAGTAGAACGTTGTAGTGGGTTGGACGGCTGGTACCAAGCAGTCCACCGTGACTTTGCAGATAAAAGTCATATCCAATAGGATCGACAATGTCGCTGTCGACGACTGTGCCAGCAAAGCAATTCCCGCTCCGGTCACTCTCGCTTTTAAAGCGTGGGAAGAAGCGAATGTGGTGACGTTTGCCGACAATGATAAGGGTGATGGTGGGGTTGAAACCCAATTTTTTGCACGCGCCTGCGGGGAAAGTTGGAACGGAGGAGTATGAGAGACATAAATGGATGGTTCGTACTTCGGATGTGGGGGAGTTCGTCCTGGATAACCGCAGCAAATTGTCCTTCCGAGACGCCATCTGAAGACGCCGTTGGTAACGCGTATACAGATGCAACAGATTCACTAACCGCGATAGAGCAAGATCCGCTTGGGATACTTTCCCGTGCTGATCTTGTACTGGGTAAGCACGTACTGTTGTTCACTCAGTCAATGCGTTCATATGGAAAAGCTAATAAACGTACCGTAGATATGGACTCCATGGCATCAATGATTTCCTGTCGAGATGTCTGCACTTCCATCGTCGAGACATACCGAACTGCACTCGTATCAATACTTCCAACCAACGAAGTGAATGTGGGGCGATCTCCCGACCCAGGGGCAGGGTGAATGACACCGGCACCTGGACAGAACATGGATGATGATGTGATTGATTGGTGTCAAGATGTAGGTGAGGACTCACCCATGACTATAGTGGGATTTGCGGGGTCAGTGAGGAAGGAAATATCGCGGGGCTCCGGGACTGAATTCACTCCTCCGAGCTTTACGTTCAGCCTGAGTGGAGACGATGTCAACAGTGCCAGAGGCTGTTTCGGTGTACTCACTTGAGGGTAATGTTCGCATAATATTGAGGCTTCGCACGGAAGCACTTCGAAGACTTCATGCACTGCGTCACAACACCTGTCTAGGAACAAAGGATCAGTTTGTTGGTGTTGCGTTGGGACGTCACAGGCAACTGTCAATTACCGCGACATCACCAAAACTAGCACGCAGATCAGAAATCGCAGTCGCAGTAAACTTTGGTAATGTGCATTTACTATTTGACAGCGCTGTATATGTCATTGCCGCCTTCTGGAAGGACGACGACGATGAGAGTGGGGAGACTCTTTGTACGCCGCCGACATTCGCCACCTGCTGCGCGAAGTTGCTGCCAAGATAGTCAAGCACCTGCGAAGTCAGTTCAATTACAAGACGACAGACCTGACCGATGTTTCCTTGTCCCAACTCCCATTTAATAAGTGCTGGTCGAGGGTTGATGGATATTCCTACGATAAGGTCCAGGTGAGGGGGACAGATACAAAGTTTCGTCATGGGTAACCGTACCAACAGCCTCGCATGCTCTCACCAAGTCGGAGGCCATCTGGTTGGCAACCTGATCATTGAAGCGCTGTTGCTGCTCGTAAATGATAATCATCCAATTGGGGACGTCGGACGGGGAGAACATCCGCTTGTCGATCCTTTGGAAAAGACAGTATTAAAACCACGGCGCACACGACAGCGTAACCTACAAATTCCATACACCATCGCGCGGTCTCTAGCACAAACGCATTGGGTCATTCAATTTTCAAAGGAAGCGGAAATTTACGGACAGCACGGGGCTCTTCGGAAGAGTCATGGTACATCAGCGTCGGGGCATCCAGAATACGAGCTTTTATTCGGATTGGCTCGTTCGCAACAGTCATGCCAAACTCGCGGACATATTCGGATTGATTGTAATCCAGTACCTTGGAGCAGAAAATCAGCATATCAGCCAAGGATGCGCTGCCAGAACATACGCCCAAGCCGTTGACAATACTCCCTAGACGGTCGTTAGGACGCTTCATGGCGAACTCGAGAACAGAATTCGTCTTGTCAGGGGGTACCTGTTTCCGCATGATCTGTCCGGGAGGGACGTGACAGAGTTCCAACGGGATCAATGCTCCACTTGCGAGCTGCAGGACACAGGGTTAGTGCGAAGCGGTGCATATGGACACATGCAAACCTCGACACAGATGACGTCTGGGAAGCGGAGTGACCGATTCAGCTTTTGGCGGAAGTAATCCGCGACGGTCGTCGTCTGACCATCTGTAAGCTCAAATGTTAGATCCTGAGCACCTTCTCTGCTCAACCTCCTGACACCTCGCGGTCTTGGGGCCTGATTTGGGTCGCGCTGGTCGTACGTCGTCGTGATCTTCAAACCGGGGGTGATGAATCGCTGTAGACGTATGCGCTCACTCTCCAGAAGCCCCTGACGTGGTGCAAGCGCATTGGGGTTGCCTGGTCTGCCTAGTATAGCGAGGGCGACGTCAATCAGTGGCCCGGGCATATACATCGTGCCACTCGATATATCTATGTTGATCATCATGCGACCGATAGCAGGTCGCACAGATTGGAAGTATCCACGCCACAGGACAATTCCGCCACCGATGTCTCTCGTTTCACGATCCGTGAAGAACGACCGGACATTGAATGGGTATCTCAAATTTGGTCCCATACGAACCACTACGTTGAGTGCCTATTTAGATGCGTGGATTATGGTGAGATTGAACAAGCACATGAAGTTAGGCGCACCGCGATTGCTGTCAAAACTGTGTTATCGTGGCTTCGCTCGCCTTGCAAAAAGCGCTGGAGGACCCTGAGAATGAATCAAATGAGAGTCAAACCTGGGAAGGTTTAAGTCGTACTCGAGGTTGATCGATGCGACGTGAGTCAGGCGAACCGTGAACACCTTAGGGCCGCGGCGCCCTGCCGCAACTTCACCCGGCGAGGGTGGTGCGCCCATAGGGACCGAAAACTACAAAGCGGGGAGTAGATGAAGTGGAGCAATGAGTAGTGACTTGGAGGACTCACTTCACGACCACCAGACTCAAACGGGAGCTCGTACGCTGTGAATAGGTTCTTACGGCCATCATACACCCCGGGTCTTGCAAAAAGTACAGGTTCCACCTGGGTCTGTAACGCCTGGATGATCTCGAAATTCCGAGTGACTGGGAGTGGCCTGTCAGCTGGGTCGATGGCTGCGATAAGCGACAATCAGTGATATACGAACGTGAGATAAAGACGACGCCTACCGACTGCAATGTTGAGCAGGTGGAAGGCACTATTCAGTGAATCTGTTGAGGAGAAAAAGAGGTACATGCCATCGTAATGATATATTGTCCCCTGGTTGAGTTCAATCGCGAAATTATTCGTAAGTACTTTGACCGGCCATCCAGCGGACCCTTTTCCTGTGCGCCTGATACCTATGGCACCAACGTGGGCAGCTGGGATTAAGGAACGTTGAACAGCTGGCCCTCCGGATACAGGAGTAGCTCAAGCGGGGAACCTACCACTCTGGGGAGGACCGCCCGGGGTGGGAGAGCCACTATGGCTTAGACTTGGACCGCGCCCACCGCTGCCGCCCCCACAGGCGCGGCGGCAGCGACCACCACGCCCACTGCGGCCAAGTTCTCTAGGAACAGCTTTCGGAGGCATGATAAAAACTGAAAGGAACCGTATGTGGGTTGAATTTAAATGACCATGCACGCCAGTCCAGCGGCGTAAACACATTTTCCTTCCAAAAACACATTACGTTGCGGGAACTGGCGGCTGACGGCCTCAAGGCACTCGGATTTGTAGCTACCACACATGCCGACTGTGACAGGCTGCAGGCACATGACAGTGATACAGTATCCATTCGATACGAACATGTTCGGCTTCGCAGAAGAAGCAGGAGAAACAATCCTGTGGCACACACCTTCGACTATAGGGACCATCGATCCTGCCACTGAAGCGCAGCAATGCACACAGCTATCAGGAATGGTGTCCTCACCTTTGAGTAGGTTGAGAGACTATAGAGTGGAGAGGGTGCACAAGTGAGAAAGAGAGTGAATCTATATTCGCCTCCCTCCCCATAGGA
>QFDY01004621.1:0-11666 GCA_003315925.1 Lactarius sp. MG121
ATCCTTGCAATCATCCCTCCTCAACCCGCCTCTTTTATTCATGGATAAAAAGCACCGCCTCAAGAAATTCTTCCAGAAACCTGTTGTTCAGGATGTGGGAAAGGCAGCGTCATCCGGACTCGTGGAAGCACTCAAACAGGCCGATGGAATTGCGACTCTCGTACCTGTTCCAGCTCTGAAGCTTGCCCTACAATCTCTCCTCGCGTTAATACAGGCTGTCGACGTATGTTGACTTCTGAAATGCAATTAGAGCGTAAGTGCTCATCATTTTGACAGCAAACCGCTCAGAACTCGGACGCCGCGATGAGGCTCAAAAATCGGATCGAATCGTTGACGACATCCATATTGATGCCCATCGAACAGGTAGATTTGAAGGACATGCCCAAAGAGTTAGTTATCGAGCTGGATCGACTTGCAAAGTGAGTACGCAATCGTGTGATTCTGGTTCAGCAGCTGAGGCTTGCAATAGGATATTCGAGATAAACGTCATAAACTGCCGGGTGAAGATATCCCATGGGTGGATCCGCCGGTTTATCCGTCGCGAAGATGACCAAGGAGATGTGGCAAAGATGTCCAAGGCCATTGACGAGGCTGTAGCGCAGTTCTTGGTGCGTCCGAACCAATGAGTTTTCCTATATTCTGCGCCGATATTGAAAGTCATTATATAGTCAGTAGGGGCGATCAAGTCTGTGGAGACTATCGTTCAAGTCAAGCGTGGAGTAGATGAATTGCGGGAACAGAACCAGGTCCGTGACCACTCTCTAAGTCAACTAAGAGATATCTGAAGGCAATTGCTTCAGATCAAACAGATCATTTCCAAGAAAGCGGAGAACGCCAACCACTTGTATCAATCCGCGCAATCCGCGCAGCGTTCCAAGTGTCTTGAGGGAACTCGAGTCACAGTTCTTGAACAAATCCGTACTTTCCTCAAGGACACGGTCAGCGTGAACCTGTTCTGGCTTAGTGGGATTGCTGGTAGTGGGAAGTCAACCATTGCACAATCAGCCGCTGTCGAAGCGACACTCTTGGCCGACTGCATTGTCGCAAGTTTCTTCTTTTCGCAACGCGGCCATGCCGAACTCTGCGACGCTTCATTCGTCTTCCCGACACTCGCATATCAATTCAGTTTAGCGGACACCCGTTTTCGCAAGCACGTCTCAGGGATCATCAAGGAGCAACCAGACATTTTCGAAAAGGATTACATTTCCCAGTACAAGTCACTCATTGTCGAGCCACTCAAGGCAATGGACTGCACTCAACGCCGCATTTTTATCGTCCTGGATGCATTCGACGAATGCGAACCACGTGGAGCGACTGCCATCCTCAATGCATTGTTGGACAAGAAACTTGGGGTTCCCAAAGAACTGAAGGTTTTAACAACAAGCCGGCCTGAAGCTCACATACGCGAGGTTTTCTATGCTCGGGACGACATACGGAAGCTCAATTTACAGGACATCGAGGCGAAGCAGGATATTCGCCATTACCTTCTCACAGCGTTCAAACAACCACCGATCACCTTAGCCACTCCGTTCGATGCGAGAGAGGAAGTGATTTTCAAGCTGGCGGAAAGCGCCGGAGACTCTTTCATCTATGCGGCATCCATTCTCCGTTTTATTTTCGACGAACATGATCAACACCCACAAAGGCGGCTCGATATCCTTCTTGGTAATCGAACAGACCCGGAGGAGCGCCCATACGAACGCCTGGATGCCTTGTATCTCAGTATACTCCACCAAGCCGTTCCCACTGGTGCAAGCAGCTCTGTTAAGCGCCGGCTCCGGACTGTACTTGGTCAGCTTGTTACCTTTCGTGAGCCACTTCCGATGGTGGTGATGGAAACTTTCTGCGATCTAGAGCCCGGCGACACAAAGCGCGCGCTTCATTACCTACACTCCCTCATTCATGTGCCAAATTCCGACAATCAAGCACCTCTTGTCTACCATCTCTCGTTCTCCGACTTCATTATCGACCCTACGCGTTGCAGGGATGAAGACCTTGTGGTGGATGCTGATTCTGCCGAGAGAGAGGTTCTTCTTAGCTGCTTCGGTCATCTTTCCACGCAACTTCACCGGAATATGGCGGATATAGATGACCCATCTCTGCCGCATTCAGAACTCGATGGTTTTCAAACCAAGGTCGAGAGTGCCGTTTCTCCCGAGTTGCGATACGCGTGCTTATATTGGGCTTCTCATCTTGTGACTCGGAAGACTAAAGACGACCTCGAGATAGTATGGCCTCACCTTCGGACATTTCTCACTCGTTGCTTGTTATGGTGGATAGAGACGATGGCGCTACTCGACACATTGCGCGAAGCGGTCGAGTCATTGAATCAAGCCCGTACATGGATGGTAAGTACCCGTGTATATTCTGTATTAACCACCTGATGATACGACTGTATTTAGACCTCTCTGAGGGGGAAAGACGGCGACGGATCTAGCCTATTGGCGGACTTGGTGAACGATGCCTTCCGCTTCCTTTCCTACCATGCGGATACGATTTCGTTCAACGCGCTGCACGTTTACCACTCCGCACTACCTTTCACACCTACGGAGACGCAGCTGCGGAAAATCTATGCTTACGAGCTCGAAACATCTGTCAAGGCTCAACGTGGGGTTGAACAGGAATGGGATCCGACGGTGATGGTCATGCGGTTCAAAGCACCTATATCCCGCATTTCTTTTTCCCCGAACGGTCAATTCATCGCTGCAGACAGACTTGAATCTATTGAAATACGGGATATACTGATAGGCTCATCGATGGTCTCGATTGATTTGCCAAGGCCTTTGTTTTATGTCTCGACCTATATTGATGAAGTGGATGTTATGCACCGCCTAAAGAAATTGGTCCAGAAACCCGCCATGACGATTAAACCGGGGACAGTGGAATCAAGAGTCGCGGAAGCACTCAGATACGCAGAAGGCGTAGCAAGCCTTGCCCCCGTTTCTGGCTTAAATAATGTACTCCACTCTTTGCTGACGCTGTTCCATGCTGGATATAATAGTGGCGGACAATGGCGGCTCATGTTTATTGAGAGTCTTGAATTGCGCGTCAAGTCGCTTACCGAAGTCGTGTTAATGCAGATTAAAGAAAAGGAGTTGAGTGATATTCCCCATCAAGTAGTTAACGATCTGGAGGAATTGATAAGGCAAGTGCAACACCAGACATTTATTCCTGTGACTGATCATTTCATTTTCAAAGAACCATCGAGACCATCATCGCAACTTGCCGACAGGACTTGTCCCAGGGAAGACTAGAACGATTTGCAGTAGGGACAGAAGGTGTGAATGAGCACTTGAGGTGGAAGGTGTCAAATGCGTATTCACGCATTTCAGATGCCATAAAACAATTTATGGTAAGTCCAATTGGGAACATTAACTTTATAGTTATGTTGACAAGGTAATCGCAGGAGAGAGAAACGACCCATCTGCTACAGAACGTCGAGCGCAGGGTGAGTGAATCACCAGTGGATGGGTTCCAATTTTTTTTAAAAAGACGAGAAATGACATCTGACGGCATTGGTATAGATTGAACCGATCGTTTGCAAGAATCCCTACCTGTCTGCACATGCCAAACGTGCTGAGTGTCTAGAAGGAACTCGCACGGTCGTTCTCGATGAAATATTTGCGTGGCTAAAGGACCCATCCAGTGCGAGAATCTTTTGGCTCAGCGGGATCACCGGCAGCGGAAAGTCGACCGTTGCTCAGTCAGTCTCTATACGCGCCGCCCTACTGGCTAGTCATCTTGTTGTCAGCATCTTTTTCTCGCAGTTTGGCTACGCAGGGCTTTGTGACCCGTCCTCCATCTTCCAGACACTCGCCTTTCAGTTCGGTGTACTGGACATTGGTTATAAAGAGCACATTGCAGAGGTCATAAGCGAGCATCCCGATGTTTTCGAAAACCACCTACGATTCCAGTACGAAAAACTCATCATCGAGCCGTTGGACGCAATACGTCGACCTCACAGCTGCATCCTCATCATCCTGGATGGACTCGACGAATGCGAACCTCATGGAGCGACCGCCTTTTTGAAGGTGCTATTGGCCGAGGACATTGCTCACCCTAAGGAGCTCAAAATATTAACTGCAAGCCGTCCTGAGGCTTATCTGCGTAAGATTTTTGATGACCGGAGAGACTCGGACATACGAAAGCTCAGTCTGGAAGATGTCGAAACGGCAAGCGATATTCAGCATTACTTCCGCATATCACTCGAGCAACCGCCTATACACTTGGTTAACACATTCACTGTTTCCGAGGGGACGATCACCGATCTGGCGAAACTGGCTGGGAACTCGTTCATTTATGCGGCAACCGTTGTCCGGTTCATCTTTGATGAACACTCTCAAAACCCACAAAAGCTGGTCGACTTCCTTCTCAGTAGTCGGGCAGATCCGGAAGAACATCCCCGTGCACGCCTAGTTGCGTTGTTTCTTGGTATCCTTCAACAAGCTCTCCCTCTTGGGGCCAGCGACGACGAGAAATGCCGATTTCGGACAGTACTAGGCCTGCTTGCATGCTTTCGTGAACCGTTCCCGATGAACGAAATGGAAACCTTCTATGAATTAGAACGCGGAGACATTAAGAAGGCGCTTCACCGCTTGCATTCTCTTGTTCAAGTGCCCGAGCTTGACCACTGGGCGCCTCGCATCCGCCATCGTTCATTCACTGACTTTATTGCCAATCCCGCACATTGTCTGGACCGAAACCTTGTTGTGGATATTGACTCAACCGAGAGGCGTATCTTCAATAAATGTTCCTCTCTCTACAATCTGTGGCGGCAGGAGGTAGTACACCATTTTGAGAGAAACGGTCCCAGAAAATATGATGGCGCGGGGACTACTGGCATCAATCCGGGTTTTTCCGAACAGGAGCAATATGCGTGCCTATATTGGGCTTCTCACCTCACTAATATCAAGGACGTCGACGAGAATGCACAGTATCACCTTGATGATCGCTGCCTGTTGAGATGGATAGAAACAATGGCACTGCTGGGTATGCTGCGTGAAGCAGTTATGCACTTAGACCAAGTTCGTACATGGATGGTAAGTACTAGTGTGTGCTTTGCACGACCCAGAAATCGATGTGACATGACTATATTTAGACCTCAGTGAAAGGGCAGACTGACAAGGCGCCCGACCGACTGGTGGACTTGATGAAAAATGCCTTCCGTTTGCTTCTGCACCACGCGACGACCATTTCGTACGACTCGCTGCTCATTTACGACTCTGCGCTCTTCACAACGGCCATGGCGTTCCACCTGCAGGTGGAGCGCAGTCACACCTACTCTTTAGTCAGTTATTCGCGCCATTTTATGGCCCATTCAGAGTTAGCTTCGATTCAGGAGCCCACATTCAAGTTGTGCTACGATTTTACGCCGGCCCTTGCTTGGTCTCCCAACAGTCAACATATCGCACTGTCTCGGGTCAGTGGTATCGAAATACGGGACGCTCTGTCAGGTTCCATTGTCGATTCATTCGGTCTGTCACCGGCTCTGGAGACTAAATTGGAGCATGTGTTGTACCCCCCAAAGGTTTCGTGTCCTTGTCTCGCATTTTACCCGGATAACTCGAGGATCGCATACGTCACTCGGGACGGCAAGGTGCATGTCCGGAATACGTTATCCAGAACGGAGGAATTTGTGGTGACAGGTCATGATTCGGAGGGGGGACTGGTGAGCATTAACGTGTCACCGAACGGGAAGTTGCTCGTGTCCGGCTCGAAGTCGGGACGTATCCAAGTCTGCAACGCTCAAAACGGAGCTCTTGTTTGGGCCGTTGAGACTGATACCAAGCTAAAGTCGACGTCAGTCACCCCGAACAACCAACTTATTATCTCCCTTTCCTATTCACGCAACCGTGGAGTTCAAATCTGGAACGCGAATGACGGGCTCCCTCTCAGCATACTTCCGCACGACGTTATATCCGTCTCGTTCTCTCCGGATTGCAATCAACTCGCCAGCATCGATCAAGAGGGTCTGGTTCGAGTGTGGGGATTGTCACAAATGTCTACAGAACCAATCCAGGAATGGCGCATTGGTGCCCAACCCGCATGTCTCGTTTTTTCACCAAATGGTCGCCACCTAGCTGCTGCAAAGAGTGACGTTGTGTACACCTTGCGTCGTGACGCTGGCGACGTCTCGACGTTGGATGGACACACCAGACGAGTGACGTCATTAGCATTTTCTGCTAACGGCTTGACGCTTGCCTCAGGGTCGTTGGACGGGACTATCCGACTTTGGGATACTTCTTCTATCGGAAGCGGCAGAGTTGAGAAGGATAAACAGGAAGAGTGGAATAGCCTGCGCTGGTCGCCTAGAGGTCGGGCTGTCATGGCGTATAAGGACGGGAAACGTAAGGTGTGGATTTGGAATACCCAAGATGGAACTTCCAGAGTGTTAGAAGATCGTCCAGATGGTTCCCTTGTGGCGATTTCCGACTGCGGGCAATACCTTGGTGTACATTCATGGAACCCCTACAAGATGACCACTCGAAGAATTGCATCCAATGTCGCGCAATCAAACACATTCAGTCTTAATGTCTCGGACCAATGTTGCTGGAAGTTCTTTCCGAATTCAACCCGATTCGCAACAACGTTTCAGAGGAAAATATTTACTTGGGATGCCTCGGTCACTCATCCTGAGGTTACTACTAGTCTTGTCGGTCATGCGAAGGAGGTTGATATGCTTTACTTTGTACCCGACGGCTCTCTACTTCTGTCCAGAGCCGGTGAGGAAGTGTTTGCCTGGAATGTCGATACCCTCCAACTGGTGTCCAAAACTGGTAACGTGATCCCGCGTTATCGCACCCCTAGCATCAAAGCTACGAAGGACGACTGGGTAGTAATGATACCGCCTCCGCCTGATCATGGCGGACGAAGACTGCCAGAAAAACGCCTGTTTAGGTTACCTTCGGAGTATCTACCGCATGGGTTTTGGAGCATTAGCGAATCGTGGTGGTCAAAGTGTATACTCATCAGGTGCAGAAACGGAAATGCTCTCATTGTTGATTTTTCTGCACTCACAGCTGCTGTGATCGATTTTACAAACTGATTTTCAATAGTATATATATATATAGTCCCCTATAGAGGCCCATGCCAGTGGTTTGGACTGCGTTGTAGATAATACATCATGCATGCAACGTGCCCTTGCGTCCGAGTCTACGTCTGCAGCCTGCATATATGTCTGACCTATGCCTGTAGCGCATTTCTTATTCCATCTCTAACTACTAGTGGTTTGCGGGCTCGGTTTCAAAGCCCAAGGCCAAGACGGCCGGGACTGGACGAGAAGTGGGGCTCCCCTAGCACTCATGCACTCATGGCCCAGTCTTCACTTTTGGCATTCGGCTTCCACGTCCGAGGCCGCGATTGTTGGGGACTTGGGTAAAGTACTAAGAAAATTCTCCGATCCATAACTGGATCCACAACAGTGAGGTTTTAGTGGGTAGTATGCACGTCGGTCCCAGCCCATCGCAGGAGATACGTAATGAGCCCCACACCGCCCCAACACCAGGGGTGTACCCAAATTCGTATTTTGCCTCACTCCCAAGCTCACTCCCGAACTCCAGTCCGGATTCAGCGTGTCAGACACGGCTGGTACCCACAACCTCCTCTCGTCTAACGTCTATTCTCGGGTTGCTAGATTTTTAGGACAAGAATAGAGCACTTTCCAAAAAAAAAAAAGCCCCGCAAGCCCAAGTGCAGGCTTGCAAATCGGTGAACCAACTATCATTCATTGAAATATTGTCTTCTAGGCACGGTTTTCAAAAATATTAAGATATAGGGAATACATGATAATATGAAACAATTGCCCGTCACGGTCATGATGTGTCCCTGTCTTCGTTGGTGGGTGTTGGCGCCTTCATGCGTCGCCCGTAACAATTCGCGTCACAGTTCTCGTTGTCGTTGTCGTCACGCTCGTGGTCGTTATTAAAGTCGTCATTCCGCCTTGTCGGATGGTCTCTGTCGTCGACATTGGCGGGTTCTTCACAACCTGCTCGCGGCGCGGCGCGCGCAGTCGCCAGAAGGTGCTCATGTTGTTCGCATCTTTTGTAAGGAAGAGCTGTATCGTCCCCAGTCAGAGTAAGAACGATACGCGGAGAACTCGTAACTCACCTGCGCCCCTGCGTAGCCTCCGTTGAAACCCAGGGCCATCTCAGTGTGTGGCAATCGGATGCTAACCCGACGATCAGGCTCAGGTGGCGAAACAGCACCAAAAAAACGTACCGTGCGTATACGTCACCGTCGCCGTCTTCCTCGTTATCAGCGCTCCCATTGTCCATGATCTCCATATCCCAACACATTGGGAACTGCCCTGCTACGATTTCCGTGCTCCCGTCGCGATGGAGCCCCTGCAGGTCCTCAAGAGCGAGGAACAGCCCGGCGCTGACACTCTTGATGATGAAACCGGAACCACACGACTGGAACTCCCACTGTGCGACGCACAGACAAGGCAGAAGGTAATGATCAGCCTTTCTGGGGACCAAATCCGAAAAGACGGGCAGCAAACGCTCACCTGTTGGTTTTCCCATCCATGCGGTCCAAAGGCGATCACCGACCGATTGTCTGCACCGGAAAGGTCGAGCGCCATCCCCCACCGGACGTCCGTCACTGTGTAAACGCCCGGCTCGAGCTTGCGACTCGTCTTCTGTACCGCTGGGATCACGGCCCGGCGTGCCGCCGCAAGTCGGGCCGCGCGCTCCGCACGCAGATCCCGCGGTGGCTCAGCCGGCGCCGGCGCCACCGGGAGTAACAGTCGGGAAAATGGTGGCGAGGGCTGCTCCTCCACGTGCTCTTCGTCTTCCTGTGGGCGCGTATACGCGGGCTGCGCCTCCACGCCGCCCCAGTGCACGTGCTTTCCAGGGGCACGCGAGGAGGTCTGCGTCTGCGCCACGCGATCCTCGTCGTCTTGCGTGCTGTACCCTTGGTCTTCGGGCTCGCTGGTCACCGGGAACGGGACGGGAGATGCGGCTCGAGTATCGTCGAGAGTCGGGTGAGGTGTGTCGGGGCGGGGGTACTCGACGGCAGAAGTAAGGTGATCGGACTGCGTGTCGGAAGCTTCTTCGAGCAGGCTTGCGGGCTGGTCCGAAGAAACAAGAGGCTGGTCGGGTGAGTGATCCTCGGTGATAATAAGAGTTTCTTGGACAATCGGCATTGCCTCTTGAGAAGCCACAGGTTCCTCAGGTTCTTCTGGTTCTTCAACTTCCTCGTCAACATTTGCAAGTTCCTCCGCAGGCTCTTCACTGGAGAGTTCCGACAGTTCCGGGCTGACTGGCTCGTCGGGAAGAGCCGTGAGTTCCTGTACGGGTGCTGGACCCTCCTGTACGACGACAGCGACAGCTTCTTGGACTTCTTGTACCTGGAGTTTCTCGAGCAACTTCTCGAGGTCACCTTCGTCTGGCTCATCCACGGCCTGCTCTGGTTCTTCCACAAGGGTGTCCGTCGTCGGCTCCGAAGAGTGGAACATAGCGGAGGCCTCGCTCTCGCTACCCCCACGCTCTAGTCCCGGTGGGAAGCGCAGCTCGTCGAAGGGGCCCGGCTCTGCATCTTCGTATATCGTCATCTTGCGCTCTTGCAGTGCTCTGGCCTCTTCTTCCTCCATCGCGCGCTGCTCACGACGCCGCTCCATAGTCTCTCTTGCGATCTCCTCCGCGCGGTCCCGGAGAGAACCGATCGCACGTTCCATGGCCGCCCGCGCGGCGGCCCAGTCCGTGCGATGGGAAGTCTCCTCCTCTTCTGACGACTCTTGAAGCTCACCAGGTTTGGCCTCGCTGACATCCTGCTCTTGGGGCACCTCCTGTGTTGGCGGGAGTCGCGAAATTGGCGTAGGTGGCTGGATCTCGACGTTCTGCGTCTTCGGCGTTGGAGGTAGTGGGGAAGGAATAGAGATTGCTGGTGTGGGGGGTACTGGGGATGGAGGATTAACTGCCGGAGGATTAACTGCCGGAGTGGGAGGCAGAGGGGAAGGAAGAGAGGGCGCTGGTGCAGGCTGGGATTTGGATGTGAGCGACTGTCCTCTCATTAGCGCGAGCGCGTCGCGCGATGGGGGAGAGTGGACTCGCGGCGGCACACGCGGTGGTGGGGGCGGTGAGGACGGCGGGGTCGAACTGCGGGACGAACTTGGTGCATTACCCATTCTAACGTTCGTTTGTAGTACTGGTAGTTGTGTTCTTGGTGGTGGAGGTGGTGGTGGTGGTGAAGGGATAAAAGGATTGGGGTGCTAGCAACGGTGCGCAGGGATGCTTTTGTGCTGGGGCGACCGGCGCATGGCGCGTGCACCTCCTGGCTGCGGGCCGTCCCCTGGTTCTGTGAGAGGGCTGCAGGGTGGAGGCAGCATGTCATTCATGTTGCAAGGCGAAGCTTGTGAATCGTGATAGTTGGAGCAGTGCGTGCCAGTGAAACCCCGACATTTCAACACGAGGTGGTCGCGTGTCGCATTGTTCGCGGCTCAGGCCTGCCTGATGCGCATGTCCAGTATCCTAGATAATGCTTTTTGATGACAAAAGCGGTACATGGCGCAGGACACGCGTTGGCTGGCAAGGAGCCCGGGGTACAGTAACAAAGCGCGCCAATGGAGCCAAGCCATTATCACAGGCCGCCCAGCTTGAGCGCCTGGATGTGAGAGTTGTGACAAGAGTAACCGTGATACTGCACTGCGCACCCCTGTAACTATACAAACATGGATACAAAACTGTGCTCTGTACGCACTGGTCTGTTCCTGGCTTCTTCCACTCAATCATCTTCCTGATACACCTGGGTTACGGTCGCTTGAAAGTTGACTTTGTAGCTCCAATCGACCAATGACATTAATGACACGCCACGCCCACGTTCAACCACGTTCAACCCGCGTGGATCACTGCGGAAATTGACCGAGAAATAACCCTTATCAGACATAAAATATTACATTGTTCTCTCAGGTGTCCTCGACTCACTCATGTGTTCACAACATTTTGATGTGTAGAAGTTCTGGATCTACTTCTCCTATCCCGACTGCATCACCGTCCGTCACAGAGCACAGCCCCTCCCAGATCACGGATAAACTCGCTTACCTGTGCCGTTGACCCAGGCACTCGTTGACTGCGGGTTCATTGTCACGAAGAATGGCAATAACACCCACGTTTCCGGCCTGACACAATGGTTCACGAGCATTACCTATTTCATTGGCGGTCTATGGAAATGGCAGTTGGCGGATATCATCACGTTTGACTATGAGATTCTTACAACAAGCATAGCTGCCGAGTCTCACCGCAGGACCTTGAGGCTCCATTGCTGATCCGGAACCTAATGACGTTGTGACACATACGGCTCATCACTATCACGAATGAGAGCCTCCATGACTATTATTCACGTAGTTTCTGTGAAAACCACGTGTAAAACTCCAATGGGTCATCGGAATAGACGGGTCGATCGTGGGGGGTGTCTAAGAAGTATAAATATAGAATGATCGTATGGTCGGTAATGTTGATATTGAGTCAGCTAGTAATGGGACCAAGCTTCAAGATTCAAGAAGACTGGCGAGGAGTGTCACGGATTCGGGACCCGAAGGGAGCTGTACTTCAGGGTGGAGGTTTCTGACTAGAGACATCGTCTGATAGAAGCCAAGGACAGAAATGAACAGCATATCACTTTCACACATATATTCAGGGACTGTGGGAAGTAGAAGAGCGTTGGGGGCC
>QFDY01004638.1:0-15249 GCA_003315925.1 Lactarius sp. MG121
GGGTTCGTTCGGTGGTGTCTGTGTAGGCGTTCGTGAACCGGTCAAGGACCGTGTTCCATAGGTTTTCTTCGTTGTGCAGTACTCCTCCTGCGATCTGGGTGTCCAGCCACACGGTTTGCTCGTCTACCCAATCGTCCACCAAGTGTCCCCTCATGTAGGAGAGAAAGGTCATGGCTCGTGAATAGGGCACTGTGAGCTGATCCATGGTTGGGTTCATTCCTCGATAAATTCGAAAGGATCGAAGAAAGTTCCGGCTCTCCTCTCGATTTCCATCAAAGACGGGTGGTGGGTTGCCCCCAAGTTTGCCCCCTCCCGGTGCTGGTATTGCCCCGGCTGGGCCCATGGGGAGCGCACCTCCTCCTGGAGCGCCACCACCTGGGGCACCTCCACCTGGACCCCCTCCGCCGCCACCAGGGGCACCGCCGCCCGGTGGGCCTCCACCGCTACCATGTATGCCTCCACTAGGTCCAGCAGCTGGGCCACCGCTTGACCCCGTCGGCGGTTGGGTACTAGAGCTATGAGGCGCTCCGCTCATCTGAGCAGCCGATCGACCTCCGCTAGCATGTGCTCCTCCACCGCCCGAGCTGGAGGCTCCTGCGGTAGTAAGGCTGGTGGCGACCTGAGTGTTTGTGGCCATCGCTGGCTGTACGGGAGTGAGGGTGGTTGATTCGTCTGGGTCGACATTGATTCCGGTAATGTTGGTTGACCTGAGGGGTCCTGCGCCGAATTGTGGAGGGACAGCTTTGTAGGCGTACCACCGTCCTTGCTTTGGGTCGTAGTCGATATAAGCCCAAAGACAAAGGTCATCAAAGTAGTGAACTTGGTGATATTCCTGGTTTTTTGCGTCAAAGATAAAGTATCCCTCTTGGTTACGGATTTCTTCCCAGATTACTGCACCCTTTTCGTGGCTGGAGAGTTCATCGGTGGAATATTGATCGATGTACTGTGGTTGGAATTTCGTGCGACTCCTACTTGTCGCCAGGGTTGCGAGACTTGACTTAATGTAACGTTACCACAGGAACGTTATGTGCGACGTGCACGTCACTAAGTTGATCAAGCTGAGGTAACGGGATGCGAGTTAGCCAGTTAGGGCCGAGTTCAATGATGAATAAGCACCACACGGTCTCCTCAGACACGTGAGTGATAGTCGGGGGTTCTGGGGTTCAAGCGTAAAGGCGAACCAAAGTCGTGCTCAAGCGAAACAGCAAGCCAAAGTCGTTCATGGATTGACAGTGATGTGGTATTACACAGGAAGTCAAGTCTACCGTACAAGCTAGGTAGCGTGCAACTTATATACTAGTACAGGATGTTTGTATGCAACAAACATATGGCGCGATACGTGGAGTCCTAAGTAAAAGCAGAACAAAGGCAGGACTATAGTAGGAAACATGGTGATTGCACGGGGTCATGTGGGAGTTAGCTGAGACTGGAGCGCCGTGAACTTTGATATACAAGGAAGGGGGCGTAAAGGCGTATCGTGCGGCGAAGAGATTGTGAGAGACGGCTGGGCGTGTGATGAGTTATGGGCGTAACAAGGTGGGGTAGAGGAATAAGAAGTAAGGAATGGAAGCGTCCATGGGAAATAGAAGGGACAATCGTAACAACGCGGCCATCTTCCGAGCCATAGGACCCGACCAACCAGACCCACCGGAAGGACCCCCACCGCCACCAGGAGGGCTCCCCAGAGGCTTCCCTGGACAAGGGCCAACAGGAGGAGGATTCCCAGGTGGAGGAAGACCACCAGGAGGAGGACCCCCAGGAGGAGGCAGACCAGGAATAGGACCACCAGGAATAGGAGCAGGACATGGCTCGGACAGACTGTCAGGTGAACCTCTGACAGTATTTGACGGAGACCGTACTAAATACGAAGCCTTCCTCATGCAATGGCACGTATACTGGGGGATGAATCTGGACGCCCCCATCATGCAAAATGAATACCGACGATCCCTCCTCTTTTTGGGATACGTGAAGGGGACTAACGTCAGCAAATGGACGCTCGCCATACTCGAATGGCTCAACAGAGAAGTACGAAGAGGAGTTAGTCAGTATTCCCAGACCCTATGGAACCATGTGGCGACAGAATTCGCCAAAAGGTTCTCAAACATACTCGAAGAAGAACAAGCTCAAGCAGAGCTGCAGAAAGGGATCAAAATGACGGGAGAGGATATCGACGCATACGTAGTCCGATTTGAGCAACTAGCCAGAAAAGCTCACTACAACTTAAACCATCGACAAACCATTGATCGGTTCACCACGTGTTACGTCTACCACTGACGTTCGTCTGACTTAGACGCTGTTGTGACGTGGGTTCCCTTTGGGGTACCAGCGATGGTTGCAGGAGACTTCGGGGAATACGGCGGGGTGTCTCTGATAGGCACTGGTCGAGTCGCGGTAAGTGTAGAGAGGAAGGTCAAGAGGCACACCAGGGGGGGGGTTGTCAACCTTGCGCACGTATCTCCACCGGGGGTTGTCGATGATGTAATAACAATGGGTTGGCCTGGCGGTGCGAGAGTTGAGATATTCGAATACGAGGTGACACGTGGTTTCAGGCGGATAAGTCACGGTCGGCGAGTCTACCATTCACAAGGAAGATGGAGACGAAGTCACGGGGATCCCTTCTTGGTCACGATGGGATATGCCGGAGCTAGTTCACTTAAGGACGCTACAAGTCCTTAGCACAGAAGACGAGTAGAGATGGTGGTATTGGAAGAAGACCAAGATGGGGATCCTGGTCTGTACTACTACGAACTTAAATACAAGTAAGGGAACCAGTTCTAGCTCTGCTCGAACTCGTACTGAGCCAATAGCGTAAGTAGCGTAAACTAATAATAGAATGCGCAGTCGTCATCGTAATCCGAGTCACGTACAACAATGGAGAACATCAGTCAGCATAGTAAACCACATCACGTACAACAATAGAAGTCATCAGTCAGCCAGAACACGAGGCAACAAGATCCGAAGACCATGACACATTACTCCTGACATACCGAGTCATCACGAATACATCAGAGTCCACAACCGGGCCGGGCAGTCCACGGACAAAACATAACACCGTGGGACTACCACGAGCACTATTCATGAAGGTCTACGAACTGGACGAACCCCACACATTCGAAGATTGGAAAAGATGCGTGCTGAGGAGGCACAAACAATACATTCACATGAAGGCATGCCTCAACAACTTCAAGACAAAGACCCCACCATCATCAGCCCAACCCCGATGGAGACCACAACCCCCTAATTGGGGACCACCACGAGGACCACCGCCGCCTCGATATGACCCAAACGCTATGGATACCTCCGCCGACCGAACCCGTGCCCGGGTAGCCAAGGTGGGCGATCCAAATCGCCCCTTCATCCCCAGGCCGCAGCGAGGGGGGTATGGAAGAGGAGGAGGGCCACCGCCCAGAGACATGAGGACAGTCGTTTGCTACAACTGCAACCAGGCTGGACATTTCTCGTGAAACTGCTCACAGCCTCGTCAAAGAGCAACTACTAGCCGCATGGCGGAGACCGACTATTACACGCAAGAAGAACCATCCATACAAGCCAGAGTCGCCAATACGGCGCCTCCGCAGCAACATGCCAAGGATTGGTTAGCTGGAGTAGCGGGGGAAATGGACGATGTAAAAGACCTCATTCTCCAAGAAATGTGGGGGAAGGAGGGTTTTCAGAACGCCTGAACCCATCGGCCTGGGTGAGGGCAGTCAATTGTAACTCTGTAATCATGACTCACTACCGTTCGCTCCGAATTCCAGTATCGATTCGTACAAGTTACGCGATGGCCGACATTAAAGCTCTCGTAGATTCGGGAGCCACCGACAACTTTATACGCCCCTCATTCGCTTGAAGAATGGGCCTAGGGCTACAAGAACTAGACCGCCCCCGTAAAATATGGAACATAGATAATACCGAGAACAAGGCGGGCAGTATCACCCAATACATCGACCTCGAAGTCCAAACGAACCAGAAGCGTCAGAAGTTACAATTCCTGGTCACAGACATCGGCGACGAAGACCTCGTACTGGGGTACCCCTGGCTAGCCACTTACGAACCCACGATTAACTGGAGATTTGCAACCATCCACGAAAAGATGCTCCTGATCATGATCCGATCCATAAACCCTGACAGGGAATATCATGTCATCGGCGCCCTTCAAACAGAAGACAAGCAGGAAATATTAGAAGAACTCACAGACGATTGCCAACTACACACGACGGCAACAGAACTAGCAATCGAAGCTAAGCAGTTCCGTGACGAAGTAAAACTTCCTGATACTTACCAAAGGTTCGCAAAAATCTTCAGCGAGGAGGCATCTCACCGTTTTCCACCATCTCGACTGTGGGACCACGCCATCAAATTCAAAGAAGGAACCCCGGCGGCCATTGATTGCAAAGTCTACCCCATGACACAAGAAGAAGACAGCAAACTAAAGGAGTTCCTTGATGAACAACTAAAGAAAGGATACATCCGACCCTCAAAATCCCCCTACGCCTCATCATTCTTTTTCATCAAAAAGAAAGATGGAAAACTGCGACCCATACAAGACTACCAAAAAATCAACGCTGTTACCATTCGCAACCAATACCCCTTGCCCCTCATATCAGACCTGATCACTGACCTAAGCCGAGCCCACACGTACACCAAACTCGACATAAGATGGGGGTATAACAGCATCAGGGAGGGAGATGAACACAAGGCGGCTTTCAAAACACGGTACGGCCTATTTGAACCCACAGTCATGTACTTCGGACTCACCAACTCCCCGGCCACATTTCAAACGATGATGAACACGATATACCGAGACACCATCGCGAAGCACGAACAAAAAGGAACCACCATCCGGGTATACATGGATGACATTGGCATAGCAACCAGGGACCCAGCGGGACAGAAGGAACACGAGGAGGCAGTTAGCGACATCCTTCAAATGGCTTTGGAGCACAACCTATATTTTAAACTCGAAAAATGCCTCTTCAACAAGCCGCGAATGGATTACCTGGGGGTAATCCTTGAAAAGGGGGTAACACGCATGGACCCGGTAAAAATTTCGGGCATCAAGGACTGGCCCACGCCAACTAAGGTCCGTGACGTACGCTCATTCCTGGGCTTCTGCAATTTTTACCGACTCTTCATTCGCGGCTTCGCCACACACGCCAAACCACTCAACAAACTCACAAGAAAGGACACGGAATGGAGATGGACGGAAGAAGAAGACAACGCCTTCCAAAAACTCAAGACCCTAGTAACAGAAGAACCAGTCCTCACTCACCCGAAACTGGAAGACCCGTTTGAACTCGAAGTAGACGCATCGGGATTCGCCACCAGAGCAGTACTCCTCCAGAAGAAAGAAGACGGCAAGCGACACCCAATCGGTTACTACTCCGCCACACTTAACGAAGCCGAACAGAATTACGACATATATGACCTAGAACTCTTGGCGATAGTCAAAGCACTTCGACACTGGAGACCATTACTAGCGGGATCACCACACAAGATCAAAATATACTCCAATCACATGAACCTTCAGTACTGGAAGCTCCTGCAGAAGATAAGCCGAAGGGTCACAAGGGAAGTGCTCGAACTGATGGAATACAACTTCGAAATTCATCACATCCCAGGCAAAAACAATGGCCGAGCCGACGCACTATCTCGACGACCAGACTATGATCAGGGAGAGAAAGACAACGAAAACGTAATAGTACTACCCGAGGACATATTCGCAAGGACAACCACAGTACAGGCGGTGCAAGACCCCCCCCAGACGGAGATAAAACTATGCTATTGGGTGGATCCACATCAACTGAAGTTCGTCAAAGGAGCATGGTATTGACAAGGAAAGTACGTAATTACTGGGTCGTTAGATGAGAAGCGTAGACTTATCGCAGCACATCACGACCCACCGGTACACGGTCACCCCGGAATTACACGAACTACGAGGCTAGTAGAGCGAAGATATTGGTGGCCCGAGCTGAAGATGGATGTCCGAAACTACGTACAGGGCTGCGCCGACTGTCAAAGACACAAAGTCAACACGCGACCTACGAAGGCTCCCCTGGTACCCATTACACCCAAGGAGGACGCCCTCCCGTTCAAAACTATTGCCCTCAACTTCATCACAAAACTCCCGATATCAATGGGGTACGACGCCATACTAACCGTAACTGACCACGATTGTAGTAAGGCCTCAGTGTTCATCCCCTGTAACGAGGAAGTCACCACAGAAGAAACCGCCAGACTCTACGCCACTCATGTATTCAAACAGTTCGGACTACCGTCCAAAATCATCAGCGATCGAGACCCCTGCTTCGCCTCTAAATTTACCCGGGAGCTGTGCCGGATCCTCGGAATACAGCAGAACATCTCCACGGCATATCACCCCCGAACTGATGGACAGTCGGAGAGGACTAATCAATGGCTGGAACAATATCTCCGATTCTGGACTAACGAGCGCCAAGATAACTGGGCGTCCCTGTTACCAATAGCAGAATTCGCGCACAACAACTGGCCCCACGAAGCAACAAGGAAGTCCCCATTCTCACTCCTCATGGGATACGACCCACGTGCTGATTGGCTCGATAAGCCATCTCCTATCCCACAGATCACCAAAAGGCTTGAACAATTCTGAGAAACTCGAAGAGAAGCCCACGATCTTATCAAAAAGGCACAGTCCATGTGGGTCAAGCACCGGAATACTCCCAGGCTCCAGGAAGGAGATTATGTGTGGCTGGAAGGACGACACTTGCGAACCAATCAACCAACGCCCAAACTAGCGGCTCGAAGACACGGACCCTTTAAAGTCACACGGATCCTATCACTGGTCAACTATCAATTGGAACTTCCCACACAGTGGAGCATACACCCCGTGTTCCATATTGATCTTCTCACGCCTTACCGTGAAACGTTAATGCACGGAGAAAATTTCCAGCGCCCACCACCGGATCTGGTGGAAGGGGAAGAAGAATACGAAGTCGAGAAGGTTCTGGACCACCGGCACTTCGGCAGAAGAAGACACCTACAGTACCTGATCAAATGGAAGGGCTACCCCGACTCAGAGAATCAGTGGGTCAACAAGGATGACGTGTTCGCTGATGAAGCTATAGCTGAGTATCATTCATTGAATCCCGGGTCGACGAGAGACTTAAAAACCCGAAAGGCGTCGCTACAACCCCCATCCTCATCCACTCACAACATTCACACTGGCTTCCTCTCTTCCCTACTTGCAACAATGTCCATTCCCACTGCCGCCGATGCCATTGCTCGCGTTGCCTCAAACACGAGCCCCATCACCCACCAAGAGCTCGTCGACGCACTCCAAAGCCTCATCCCTGCCGAGCACACTCCCGACACCAGCAACCCCGCCAGCTGGTGGTTGGTCACCAAAGACGGCCACCGCCTCAACACCGTCCTGCTCACGATGCCCGAAGTCGATCGGCTTCGTGCAGCTCTCTGCGACAGTGAGGTGTCCTCACCTCGACCTCTCCCAGTCTGAGTGGAGCAGTGGACCGAAGAACCTGTCACCGGTGACATTACGATGGCAAGATTGGAAGCGGGAGCAACAGTGGAGGCAGGTAGCGGAGGTGTGGAGGAGAGAGCAGCTTCAGAGGGCGACTGAACGGCGGTCGGAGATGATGGCGTGGAGGAAGGCCGGGGCCGTAGAGCGGATGAGACGATACTGGAGCAAGCGAGAGGGAGCCTCCAGGATTACTACCCAGATGAGCACCCGCTCATCGTCACTGCCACCGACACTGACAACCCTGATGAGACCCCCTACGCCTGTGACACCACCGGGCACCCTCTGTACCGAGGAGGAGTTCGAGCCGATGCTCCTCCTCTCTTCCCACTCCTCCAACTCCGACACCGCACACTAGGGCCTCCGCCCCACGGGTACAAGTACAATTGTGGAGAGGACTTCGTCCACTACCCGATCACCAACGGACAGGGACGCACCCACCAAGCCGCGTACATTCAAATCATTATGAACGTGGACCCCCTGGTGCTGGGATTGGTGGAGGACAGTGAGAAGGTGTATTCCAAGCCGTTGTACGTGGAGCCACAGGTCAGGGCGCGAGGTAAGCCCCACTATCCCCAAGAAGACCTCATCGTATTCGCTGGTGGTTATCACAACCGCCCTCGCTTCAATCGCGCCCTCGAGGAGCTGCACGATGCGAGTCTCAAGGCCGAGGTACATCAGTACCGGGCTTACGCGTACGAGGCGGAGCGGATGGAGCAGTGGCTCCATCAACTCGCCGCCGCGTTGGGAGGCATCAAAGGGGAGCTCGCGCGCAGCAAGTTCCGGCTGGAGATGGCCAATACGTTGGATCAGATAGAGGAGACGCAAGCGGGATGGATGGGAGGAGCTGGAGATCGCCGACGGCATGGACGCCGTACCTGAAAAGGGGGTGATGTTGCGGTTGGACCTCTTGGACTGATACAAATTACAAGAATCGAAGTGGACGCTTACTATACGGTTATGACTACGATAGTAAGTAGATATTAGTCATGGACCTTTATGATCAGTCAGCAGGAGAAGTACTAGCATGTGATAACTAGTATGACTCATTCCTAGGATAGCGGTAGTAGGGTTCGAGCTACTTACGCCAGTGGATAGTACCAGAGGAGGGGCTTCAAAGCTGCCTCCTTAATATGTATAAATAGTGGATCATGAAGACCAAGATATGCCATCTTGGTCTTCTTCCAAATACCACTTCCTTCGAACTCGCTTAGGCCTCTGCGTCTTCAGGATCCTTAACTCTAAACTCCTGACCTTCGTGTCTAGGGCACTGGCACTTTCAAGCCGTCAGCTTGGAGTTGCCTTGGTACTACTCGGGCAAATACTGTGGATCGCCTTAGTCGTATTCTATGGGATTACCAAGACCTTGAAGGGGTCTATTAGATCTGCTAAGTCGTGAACACCTTTATACAAGTCCACGTCGGACTAACACTTGTGGTAGCGTTACATTAAGACCAAGATCACCCAATCATGGCGTTCACTACAAGAGACCAGTGGAGAGACTTTCGCACCTACAGCCTAGACACTAGAGGAGAACGATCAGTACCGCAAAGGTTCTTAGGAGCAGCTAGGTGGAGAGAATATAGGGGAGACACCGGCTACTTCGTTGACTTCCCAGGAGAAGCCGTCAGATACCGACCAGTTGAGTTCAACTACTCAAACTTCTGTTGGACAGAAGTTACATGGAACCCCATAGAAAATCGGTGGGACGTCGTCAGACCGGCCGGAAGACATTACCGTTGCGATATTGACTCAAGAGAACTACATGGAGACGACTGGGGACCACTAGACGGTGAAAGTAGCAGCGAGGAAGAAGAAGAACAACAACAACAACAACCAAGGGAACAAGCACCGTCCGAATCAAGCAACGAAGAACCAGCCGAAGAACACACGACCATGGAAAGTGAGATCCAACCAGGAACGGGAGATGAATCGAGCCTACTAGCTCACATAGCTGAGTCCCTTCATATTACAGTACCCGAAGAAATTCACATAAGAAGCCCAATGGCAACAGAAACAATGGCGACAGAAGAAGTACGACGAATCAGGGAAGAAGCAGAAGCCATCTTAAACCCCATCAACCCCACTACGGGACACAGAATGACGGCAGACGACGCGTGTAACGTTACCACAGGAACGTTATGTGCGACGTGCACGTCACTAAGTCGATCAAGCCAAGGTCACGGGATGCGAGTTAGCCGGTTAGGGCCGAGTTCAATGATGAATAAGCACTACACGGTCTCCTCAGACATGTGAGTGATAGTCGGGGGTTCTGGGGTAAAGGCGAACCAAAGTCGTGCTCAAGCGAAACAGCGAGCCAAAGTCGTTCATGGATTGACAGTGATGTGGTATTACACAGGAAGTCAAGTCTACCGTACAAGCTAGGTAGCATGCAACTTATATACTAGTACAGGATGTTTGTACACAACAAACATATGGCGCGATACGTGGAGTCCTAAGTAAAAGCAGAACAAAGGCAGGACTATAGTAGGAAACATGGTGATTGCGCGGGGTCATGTGGGAGTTAGCTGAGACCGGAGCGCCGTGAACTTTGATATACAAGGAAGGGGGCGTAAAGGCGTATCGTGCGGCGAAGAGATTGTGAGAGACGGCTGGGCACGTGATGAGTTATGGGCGTAACAAGGTGGGGTAGAGGAATAAGAAGTAAGGAATGGAAGCGTCCATGGGAAATAGAAGGGAAAATTGTAACATTACCCCCCCGTCAGACCTGAAGTCGCCACGGCTTCAGTCACTGCTGACGTAGTCATACACGTTGGCACTGGGGTCGTTAGTCTCATCGTCCCGGTCATCCACCGGGCACACATGTCGACGCAGGAACAAATACCTGCCACGCTCTCCACATCTCCGACACACCTCATACTGTGGGCACTCAATCTCATCGTGCCGTGCATCAAACCTCAGACACTTCCCACACCAGCGGGGACGCTCCGAGGGTTCCTCAAATGCCGGGGTGATAGGCGCGAGGCGATGAATGAGGCAATTCTCGGAGGCGTGAGCTCAACTGGCGCACCATGCACAAACGCCGGTTGGCGGTTTGTTGGGGCATTCACTCATCTTGTGCCCACGCTTCTTGCACAAGTAACACTTGCGCCTCTTCTGCGTCCGACTGGGCCCATCCACTAGACGCGGCATCTCGACGGGCCCTCCAGGTCGTGGTACAAGCGGAAGCTCAGGGTAGTAATGACGGGGGCGTACAGGACGTGTGGTGAGCTCGACGAATTTGTCGGTGATGAGGGGAATGGTGCCTGCGTATTGCATGCGCTTTGTGATACCCTGCAAATTAGCGTCTAAATGGAACTGGTCCCTCGTGGCCTCTTGCTCCAGGTGGCGTAAGTCCGCCCATCGCGCGTCTAAGGCGATCTTTTCCCCGAGGCACTGCCGCAACCTTGCAACCTCCGCCGAGAGGCAGGGGTTTTTGAGTTCGCTTAGCACCTCGTTGATAGTAACGGCCCGAGGGTCTTGTGGGCTAAAAACGGTGAGTTGATGGGGTGAGATGACGGGGTGCATGGCGGTGGGGCGTGGTGTTGACAAGTAGACCTCTTGGCAGTAGCAAGGTTTCCCTCTACCTAGAGTGCCAATGATCTCGCGGTAGTCCCGGCGATAGTAAATATACTTCGCCTGAACTTTCGTGACGTCATCCTCCAGAGGTATCATAAGCGGGAAGAAGAATGGGGTATCAGGGCTGTTGAGGAAGAATGGTAGCCCAGGGTCATCTGATTCCTCGTCGTCCCCCTCGTCAACCGGCTCCTCGTCGTCATCTAACGATGCGAGCCGAGGGTCGGGCCGAAGTCATCGTGGGGGTACAGCGGGCGTCATCGAGTAGGGATGCGGGAGATCGGAGGCCAGCTGTGACATGGGAACGACTGGTGTGATACCTGGGGGCGCTTCGAGGAGCAGGGCTAGTGCGGGCTCTAGCGGTGGTGGAGAAGAAGGCGGGGGTGTGGGGCTAGTGGGGGAAACATTGAGAGCGATGGCTAGGACTGGGGTTGGGGGTCTCGACGGGACGACCGAGTATGGGGTGCGGGATACGAATGGGGTTGGGATCCCTTCTGACTGCGAAGGGACCGTAAGTCGTTCGAGGATAATAGCTGACGGGGGACGGGGTCAGTCGTTGGCTGGGGCAGTGTTAGAAGTGGGAGTCGTCATGGTGGGTGGTGAAGTTTCGCCTCTCTGTTTGTCCCGTTTTTATAATTTTCGTCCTGCTCCGTCGGCTGTGGGGTTGCGGTGATAGAAGTCAGCAATTGCGTCCGGCGCATGTTTAATGTGGTCAGCTGGTTCCCACGTGCTATCGCTCATGGGAAAGCCCTTCCACTTAACAAGGAATTGTAATTTGCGCCCTTGCCCATGAAGTCGCGACCCCATGACCTGCTCCACTTCGAATTCTTCTTCTCCGTCCACGAGGTCAGGGAGGGGGCGCGAGAAGTTCTTCCCATGCAGCTCCGTCTCCTTATATGGCGTAAGGAGGTTCGCGTGGAACACCAGGTGTATCTTCCACGTGGTTGGTAGCTCCAACTCGTACGTTACCGCCGATAAGGCCTTCTTAATTTGGAAGGGGCCATGGCGCTTGGGGGCTAGCTTCACGGTGGGGTAGAAGGTTTTCAAATTTGTCCCTTCTAGCCAGACCTGGGCCCCTTCGGCGTAGGGAATGAAGCGGCTTCTTCCCTTCTTTGCCATAAGCCCTTGCGCGTGCTTGATGCAATCTTGCGCATGCTGCCGCCTCGTGGTCATTTCATCTAGTCGTTGGTCTACTGATGGTACGGGGGTGGGTTTTGAAACCCAAGTGGTTCGTGGTTCCCATCCCATAATGAGTGAGAATGGGGAGTGTTTCGTTGTAGCGTTCGGCCAAGAATTATGCGCGAACTGTGCTACTGGAAGCGCTTCTGCCCAGTTATCCTGTTGCACATTGCTCCAGTGGTGCAGATACTGTTCCAACCATTGGTTGGTGCGTTCCGATTGGCCATCTGTTTGGGGGTGATATGCGGATGAAATGTTTTGTCATATTCCGAGCGTGCTGCACAATCCCTTCATGCATGCGGACGTGAATCGTGGGTCTCGGTCTGTGATGAGTTTGCGTGGTATCCCATAGTGCGGGTAGACGTGTTGGAGGTAGAGTCGGGCGACTCCCTCGGCGGTGATAGTTTCGTGACAGGGTATGAAGATCGCGGCTTTCGAACAGTCATGGTCGGTGATCGTGAGGATGGAGTCAAATCCCTGAGACGGAGGTAGCTTGGTGATAAAATCCATCGAAACGACTTCAAATGGTTCCGCCTCCGGGTCGGTGGATATGGGAAATAAGTGGGGTTTTTGTTGGTGGGGGTTAATTTTGTTGGCCTGACATATGGCACATCCTTTGACATACTCTTCGACGTCTTCTTGTATAGTGGGCCACCAGTAGTCGCGTCGTACTAGTTTGCGTGTGTTGGCGATTCCAGGGTGGCCCATGCTTGGAGAGTCGTGAAAAAGAGTAATTACCCCCCGCTTGAGATCGTTGTCCCCGACAACAACTAACGCGTCGTCTTTCCACCATAGCCCATCGTGCTGTTTGAGGTTATGGTGTTCAGCCCATCGTGCTGCTTCTTCTTTACCAGCGTTCTGAGCCACCCGGGACCAGATGTCCATATCACATATTGACATTTGGGTGGCTTGGATAAACCTTTCGGCTGGTAGGACAATGACGTCGGTGTTGTCCCCTTCGCCGGACTCGTAGTCCGACTGCCTGGACAGGGCGTCTGCGCGCGCGTTCTTCGTTCCTGCTACGTGCCTCAGAATAAAGTCGTATTCCGATAGCTCCAGGAATTCTCGCGCGATCCTCCGGTTGATCTTCCGGGGTTCTTTCCAGTATTGGAGGTTGGCGTGGTCGGTGTGGATAATGACTTTATAAGGGGATCCTACGAGGTATGTTCTCCATGCTCGTAGTGCTTTAACCACGGCTAGTAACTCCCGGTCGTAGATGTCATAGTTTCGTTCCGTCTCTGTGAATGATTCGGAGTGGAATGCTATGGGGTGGAACTTCTTGTCAGAGCCTAGCTGATTTAGCACTGCTCTGACCGCGACATTCGACGCGTCAACTTCTAGCTCAAACGGTTTGGTGAGGTCTGGGAATAGGAGTACTGGTTCTTCGCATATGCGTCTTTTGATATCTTCAAAGGCGTTTTGCTGTGTGTCACTTCAGTGCCATTGGACCTCCTTTTTTGTTAGGTCGTGGAGAGGTCGGGCAAGTTGGGAGAATCCTCGTATGAACCTCCGGTAGAAGTTGCAGAATCCTAAGAACGTGCGAACTTCTTTAAGGCTCTTCGGGGGTTGCCATTCCCGGACTCCTCGGACCTTCACGGGATCCATCCGTAACCGCCCGTGACCGATAATGAGACCCAAGTACTCGGTTTCATAAACCTCGAACTCGCACTTCTCTGGTTTCACATATAGATCATGTTCTTCGCAGAGTCGTAGTACTTCGTGGAGGACCTTCCAATGATGGCTTTTGTCATCTGCGGTGGCAACGAGGATGTCGTCCATATAGACAACAACTTCATTTGTCAGGATGAGGTCGCGGAAGATGGTATCCATCATTGTTTGGAAGGTGGACGGGGAGTTAGTGAGGCTGAAGAACATGACGCGTGGTTCAAACAGGCCTTGATTGGTCTTGAACGCCGCTTTCCATTCATCTCCTTCCTGGATGTGAACGTTATTGTAGCCCCATCGAATGTCCAATTTCGAGTATAGTCGTGCAACTCGGATGCGGTCGACAAGTTCGGGAATGAGCGGGAGTGGGTAGTGGTTCTTTATAGTGAGCTCGTTGAGACGTCGATAGTCCTGTACTGGATGCAGCTTTCCGTCCTTCTTTTTGATGAAGAAGAAGGGTGACGCGTAGGCGGATTTCGAAGGGCGAATATACCCCTTTTCGAGTTGTTTGTTTAGGAAGGTCGTAAGTGCCTCCCCTTCGTTCGCGGTGAGTGGATACACTTTGCAATCAAGTGCAGTGGGCACGTCCGGGAGTAATTCGATGGCGTGGTCCCACACACGGGATGGGGGGAATCGATGTGACGCTTCCTCACTAAACACCTTGCGGTGTGACCAATATTCTGGAGGAACCATTTCCTCAAACGTTCGGGTTTGTTTCTTTGCCGCTTCCTGCTGGGCGAGTTCGGACGCGGTGGTCGTTTTTCGCAGGAAGGTGATATTCGGCTCCGATTCTTCGTTCACAACCTGTTCCCATGCCTCTTCGTCGAGCTCATATGCCTGTAAAGCCCTGATAGCGGCTTCCAATGGCATAGCGTCGCTTTGAAGGTTCAGGCTAGAGATCACGACCGGTTGGAAGTCTTCGTTCAGCGTGGCATTTCTCCACTCTATCTCAGGCTCGAAGGCCGAGAACCAGGGGTAGCCCAGGATCGCTTCGTCCTTTCCTAGATTGGTTACCAGGAAACGAAGCGTCTTCGTGCGCGCACCCGTCCGCACCGCTAAATCGGTGTACTGGGTTATTGCGCCGTCTCGGTTATAAGTTCCGTCTACGTTCCATATGGTGATGGGAGCAGAGACGGGTCGGGTCCCGAGATGCGTTCATTTGAGCAATTCCGCACAAATAAAGTTGTCGGTTGCTCCAGAGTCCAATAGGACCTGTCGTTCGGCCGTCGCGTTTGCAGATTTGAAGGGGACTGGGATTCGCATAGATCGATATCTGCTATAATACACGTGTAGCGCCTTTGCCCAGGCCGACGGGT
>QFDY01004644.1:0-22202 GCA_003315925.1 Lactarius sp. MG121
GGTGAAGGAGGTTGTGAGAGTGTACGTATTAGCGGTTCAAGTGGGAATTGTGGCCCCCGAGGCGGCGACGGTGGCAGGGATGCCCCCTGAAGCTGGGCAGTATCTTTAGATTTGGTGTTTGCCGCCCGTGGTGAGGGAGGAGGTGGAGGGGCGACTTGCACTTTGAAATCCTTCTCAGTGATGAACTTTGGTTTGGCAGCCAGCTGGACTTTCAAGTCAGCTACTTCTGTCTTAAGTGAAGCGATCATCTTCTCCTTTTGAGACATGTTTTCGATCGCTCTCTCCGCGAGTGATGCAGCATCGATGTCAGTGTCTGCCTCCTTGGACTCCTCTCGTGACCGGAATCGAGAATACACAGACTCAAGAGCCCGTTTCAAGTAAAGGAGCTCCTTCTCTTTCTGTGCATTAGTGCTTTCCAAATCCGCTATCTGTGAGCATGACCGTTAATGAGCGGAGATGCAAGTCATGAATGGGTGAACGGACGCGGGTCTTATGATTTGCTATCTCGTCCATGACACTAGTCCACTTGGCTTTCTCGCGCTCACGCCTAGCTCGTTCGTCCTATTTCATGAAGCGGGGCGTTTGCACCAACTTTAGTTGTTAACTCACAATTTTATGCGAAAAAAAACACACGATTTCGCGAGTCTCAATGGGATTCGAGGACTTCAAATTGTCGAGTTCGGATTGTAGCTGTGTGACCTGCTTTTCCTTCAGAACTAGGCGCTGAACTAACCCATGGAAGCTCTATCGATATAATTAATACAGAAACGATAGTATAAAAATGATGTACCTCTGGACCACCCTTGCCCAAACCTCTTGACGCGGAAACTGGCGCACTCGTGGTTATTGCCTTGAGAGTAGTAAGCTCTGCCTTCTGCTGACTGAGAACTTCTCGTAATTGCAAGGTCTTTGGGTATCGTCAACTAAATGGGGTTCCTTTAATGCAGATCCGAGTCGCACCTCGGCCGTCAAGTGCTCAACTTGTCCTTGTAGAGTCTCAACTTCGTTGCGAAGGGACACTCTGGTGTCACCCTTTGCGTCCCAGAATTCGCCGGGACTACCAGTGACGTCTTGAACGCTCGCCACGAAGCTCTTCAGGAACGTTGGCCAATCTCCTTGTCTAGTCGACGTTAGCCTTAACCACGGATGGAGAGGTTGGCCGCACAAGTCGTCAATAGAACATGTTTGTTCAACGAAAGTTGCAATAATGGAAGGCAAATCGATCCTTAAGATGCTAAAAAGGAATGACGATTCAGACTATTGCAAAGCTGTAATAGCCATACCTTTCGCCTTGCCGTTGAAACAGGGATATCAGTGCCCTCAGAATTCTAATAACCTTGTCGTAATCCTCGGTGCGAGATATCGTCAGATTTACGAGCTCCTCGAGGGCCGACGTCAATTCAGGAGCGTTGAGCCGACTGTCACCTTGAACGAGATGAGACGCGCGCTCCCGCATGTCTTCTTCATCTTCAAACTTCTCTTCTGTGTATACGTCGAGCTGCGTCACCAAACCTTCGGGTGGTCTTATGTATCGCAAGGTCTAGCGCAGGGTAAGAGCATGACAGCACGGCGACGAGACCCGGTACTCACGACAATGACTTCATTTAAACCCCGTCTGCTGAATTCCTCGCGGAGTAAAATACGCTCTTCCAAAGACTCGGGGCCATTTGTCAGAGCATTGATTAGAACCATAGATGCTGTGCGCGCTTCCCAGGCGCCATCATCTTCGGAGGGTTGATCCACACTCCCTATGCAGTCATCCGCATCAAACTCAGGGAGGCGCAACGACGCGATGAGTTCCTCAAACCGAAACGCCTCATCAAATACGACTCGGTAATCTGACATCGCTGCCATGACCATCTTGTGGCCTTCAGGAATGGCTAAAACGCATATAGCGGCCAGAAGATCGGATACCAAAGCTCGCAGTTTGGATGAGGCATGGTGCAGAGAATAGGCGATGTGGGTGATTGTAGTAGGCGAATCAAGGACCGCATTGAATCCCGGCTGATGAGGGTTACATTTAACGTAAGTTAATCCGGACGTTGTTTGCTTGCTCACCTCCGTGTTCGACAAAACCCTGAGGATTTTCATGATTTCCAGGAGTACAGCACCTTCTATGTCGGAGAGATCTTTCCTCTTCCCCGCTCTTCCAACGAGACTGGCTAGTATAGCACTCAGTACACCCAATCCCCCCTCTGCTCCAACAAATTCCCCCACCCAAAATACACGAGCGGTGGACAAATGAACTCGCAGCGAAATCAGATGTTTAACGAGTCTTGTGTCGAGAGCTTTGCCCTTAATACCGTTTACATACCACTTCGGGGACTTGCCTTCCTTTGGCTGACCCCTACCAGTAGTCTTCTCACCGCCAGAAGTAGCCCACCAACTCGACCAGAGCCCGCCTGTAGTCTGAGGCTGAAGGGGTCGAGGTTCCTCCATCGTCTTTGCCTCCTGCTGGACGGTCGTCCAATTGGATTCCGTCCGGTCACCTTTACGGTTCGAGCCAGAGGCAGACGGAGGAAGAGCAGTTGTGGCACCCCATCCTCCGATCGACAGTCGTTTGATTAAGCCAGAGTCTCCAGTGAGTTGAGGAACTATGCGGGGTAATAGATTTCCCGCGCTAGAAGGGCCGTATGTAGCAGGATATGAAGGCTGTGCTCCATGCGGCGAGTACAATCTTGGAGAGGCAATTCTGGATTGTCTATGTTGGTCCAAAAGGTACAACTTCCTGTCTCCGGAAAGCTGGTGCATCGCCTGACGTTGCGGCTCTTTCAAGCCTAGATCATCCTACCCTTATTTCAGTAACCTTGTATGTGACTTACGTGTCCGCACATACCAGCATCTGCTCAAATTCGTTTGTGTCCAAACCTTCTTCCCAGCTATCATCTTGGCTTGTCTGAGAATGGGCATCTCCGTTGGTTCGTCCCATGAGCTTGGGCTCACTGACGCTCATCCGTTCGGGTAAAGCGGAGTCCTTAGTCACTTTAGGAGGGGACGTCGACGTAGAAGGGCGGAGCCAGCTGTCAAACACGCTCGAGAATCGAGCTTGAGACAGAGACTGGCGCCATTCGGTAGATGGCTTCGCTGGCGAAGGGACTTTAGCCGCCGGACGTGCAGGGCTTTGCTTGGCCGTTCCACTCGCGTCCTCTTCCTCTGATGCCTCCATGTCCTGAACCGCCTTGATTGTAGATTCTGACGGTTCGACCGACATGGAAGATGTGGAACGTGGTCGAGAGCGACGATACCACTCGTCCGGGACTGAAAACCGAAAGGAACGCTTCGCCTTCGCGGAAAAGCCAAGCGGGATCACGGGAGAAAGTAATAAATCGGAGAAGCACGCGTCTGAAGTGAGTGTGGAAGCCTCTGGGAGCAATGAAAGACACGCTTTAGCGATGGAATTGAGAAGGCCAATCGCAACTCACTCTCAACATCGCCTTCGGCCCATACGTCCTCTAATACATAGAGCACAGTACCTCCACCAGGCCCCGGTAGTGACCTAGTAAGTCCGAGAGCGTCTAAGATTGATTGAGAAACATCTGCGACAGTAGCGGCCCTCGAGAAGAAGCACTTCCAAGTGAAGCCATCGTGAATTTCAGGGACCCGAAGAAACAATATTGTGGCGGAGAGCGAAGGGTGTAGAGAAATGAGCCGCAGGACAGGGGAATGGAGATGGGATGTCAGTGCGAAAGCAGAAAAATGACGCTCGAGCGAGGGATCCGAGGATGTGGTTTGAATCAAGGGAGCGACTTTGGCCGACTCGTCTACGAGACCTGGAACGGGACCCGAACAACTGAATACGAGGCAGAAAGTACATCGAGAGACCCATACCATCTCCTAAAGACTCCAATTCGGCTTCTTCCCACTGGCGACCCGGCGTCTCGTTACGAATCAACTGAATGGCCCAACCGCGAGGGTGTAAGTTGCCGAGTATATCGGTCTTGACTTCATCAAGGTCGCTTAAGGCGTTTATCACATCAGCGACCGTTCCGTGCTGTTGCACCGAAGCGAAGTGAAGGGAACCAGATGGTAATACTGTTGGTACAATGAGAATGTCATCGGGCATTGGGAAAAGCGACAGTGAAAGTAGTTATATGCTATAAGAAGCGTACACAGGCAAGAAGACATACAAAGTAGCAAGACAGATGACTAAGCAACTTGAGATGAAGAATCGGCATCCACACCCGGGTGGACCATATAGAATACGCGCATATCCCCGCCTTGTGTGCTACTTTCATCCATAGATGTAGGTAGCGAGTTTTGTACATCACCTGTGATCTGGATAAGATAATTGTCCTGTCGGCCGAAGGATGTGAGCACTCTCCGCTAAGGAGTCCATACTGATAGAGGCACCTGACCTTTACAAGCTTCTTCAAAACCTTCGTGATAAGTTCCTTTTCGTATTCCAACTCGTCAACGTCTTGAATCTCCTCTTCCTTCATCTCTAAATACCAATCGATAAGTTCATCTCGGTCTATTCCCTTGCCGGTCTCCCGCTCGACAGCGGCGAGGTGCAAGACGATTAGACTTTGCAGGGTCATGTACTTGTCGTGCGTAATGACCATCCTGCGTTTCGAAGAGGTGGGCCCGTCATTTTGTGGAGTCTTAGGGGTCACCAGACTCTGAACTTGTGTGCTTGTCGACCCGTCTGGCCCTGACTGCTCGGCGTACGTCTGTTCTGACATTTCCGTATCACCACCGGACATTGCGACATCTTGGCTGTCGTCTTCGCTCATCTTAGGTTGCACATTTTCACGGGCTATTTCCGTCTCCTCCTCATCAAAGTCTATGTCGTCTTGTTCGACGTGGATGATGGATTGTCGCAGGAGACTGTACGCTTCTCTTACGAAAGCCGGCGTAATCTGCAAGATGGGTTTGTTCCCTCCTATCGCAAGGAACAAAGGCACTCGCCTCTGATGTACAGTTCGCTCGAGCGATTGCTTCGCTGAGGCGAATCATGCTTTCAAGTTGACGAACCGTGATACGATAGGAATTTCGACCAGCGCCGGACCCATCGTCTTGGCGAAGTACCCTGTATTTCTCGACCAAAAGGTCTGCAGCCTCGGGTGTTAGCTACTCAACGGTCCAAGTCGTTAGCGTGTATACCCAGCGTTTTGTGAACGGGGACAAACCTTAGGGTTGAAAGTCCGAGCATAACGTATGTACCTCTGCAAAGCTTCCGTACTGAATTCCGGATGCAGTGCGTCATCTCGAAAACGATGGACATTAACGATATGCTTCGCTATGTTGAGATCGACCTTCTCGTCACATTCGTCCAAGACGACAAAAAAGAGGTCGAAACGACTCATGATCGGAGCAGTCATCGCAACGTTCCCTCGAAGCGTCTTCTTGCGATCGTACCTGCCACCGATGGGATTTGCAGCGGCAAGAATGGACGTACGCGCATTGAGTGTGGCGTGAATACCTGCTTTGGCGATGGAAATTGTCTGCTGTTCCATGGCTTCGTGGATGGCGACTTGATCCGAGATATCCATTTTGTCAAATTCGTCGATGGCACAAATCCCGTTATCTGCAAGCATCAATGCGCCAGCCTCGATAGTGAAGTCCCCTGTCTCTTCGTCTTTTACAACCGCTGCCGTAAGACCTGCTGCTGAGGAGGCCTTTCCGGAAGTATAAACCGCACGAGGAAGGAACGAGCAAATGTACCTAATAGAAATCGATCAGCAACTGAGTGCACAGAACCAAAAGTAGCTTACTTCAGGAACTGTGATTTTGACGTAGACGGATCGCCTATGATGCAAATGTTGATGTCCCCACGAAGATGCATGCCTTCTGAGGTTTGTTTGTGCACGCCTCCCATAAGCTGAAGCAGTAGACCCTTCTTCACAATTTCGTGCCCGTAGACGGTCGGTGCAATACTCTCCACCAGTCGAGAGTAGATATGGTCTGACTCGATCATGCGCCTAAGTTCCTCGAACTCTGGTTCTGTAAGGGATTTGGCAAATGCCAGACCGTCGTCTTCTCCATCTTCGTCCTCGCCTCGGACATTCGCAGACCCCTGGCACATCGTTTAACAACAAAGACGTTTCAAGGATCTCGAGGGATATCTCACCCTTCCATCCGTATCATGTACCATACACGCCAAAAACGCAGTTTTGTACTGCAAGTCTCGGACGCCTAGAGCTTTCAAGCCAGTGACACCACCACCTCCAATGGAGTTGTTGCTGCCATTTCGATTGGACTCCCGCTGGAGCTCGGCGTTGTTGCCACCAGCTAGGCCAAGCTGGCTGACATCAGGGACAACTATGAACGAACCAGTGAAGACGCATTTGTCGCCGGCCTTTGCGCGTTCGACAAGCTCGGAACGGAGGATGACGTCCAGAGACCGGGGCATCGATCCCGTGGGGATTTCAGATGGATTCTCCTGGATACGAACTTTTTGCCAGTCGGTGAACTTTGAAGTATCAATTTGGAGCTGCCATGCTGAGCGATTGCCACATGTTGGATTTGGGCACAAATTTGGCTGGGTTCGCAGAGTCTCTTAGGGGACAATCATAAGGACATACTCTGAGTACGAACCTCTGTATACTTGAATTGTTGCTCGATCTCGTGCACAAGGGCTCTGCATACTTCACATATAAAGCTGCCGAAGAGGAGTTCTGGCCTGACCTCGCTCGTACGCGTCACAGTCCCGCTGATGCTCATCAGGGTCCCGATCTTGTCTGTTTTGAGATCTCTGATAGCAGAAACCAAGGGTAGATGATAGAACGCCACGTTGAACTCGCGAGATTGCAAGTTCGTTGAATCCATAGCGGCTGAGGTAGGGTTGATTTTGAGATATTCTGGTTCATATTCGGCGACTAAATTGTAAACGGCCTTCCGAAGATACGGCAGAAATCGATAATACTGTCTTTGTATGGCGTCGGCGAGGACATCGTCCTTTTGCAGGAGGTGGCCGTAGTCGACATAGAGCGTGGCAAGTTGATACTCACGCATGGTGTGGATTTGCTCGACATAGATAAGCTCGCCATCACCAGCTACAGGGATATCGTCATCCGGGCCAGGGGTTCCGGAGAGGGCTACATCTCCTGTGAAGCTAAGTAGGCTCACTGGATGTACTATGTGCCCATGAAGCGGGGCAACTTACGTCTTCAAAAACGCTTCGAAGGCCTCTGCAACGCTCTCGCCTACGGCATCTTTCACAATGGGTACATCTCCGTTTAGTTGTTGCTGCTGTTCAGCCCTTGGTCTACGTCTCCTTCTCGAACTCGTCTCAGTAACGTCCTCTCGATCATCGTTCCCTTCATCTCCAAAGCTCAAGGCGTCTGTAGTACGACGCGTCGCTTGTCGGGTAGAAGATTGCGCATTGGGGGACTGCGAGTTCTGTGGAGCACTGCTTGGAGGAAGAGATGAACGAGGGAATGGGGGAGACGACATTTGTGCTGGACTCATGAGACGCGGCGAGTCGCGTGTCTTGCATAGCCAGGCAACGCGAAAGCACCGGCCCTTCATCAAATCACGTGATGCAACTGTCCATGATATTACGGCGATTGTAAAGTAGTGGGGTATCCGGAACCACCTTCTGTGGCCAAACAAATAGCAAACTCACAACAGTCTAACGAGCAGCCGACATGAACTCGGGAATCGATGCTCGGAGTGCATTAAAGTAAAAGCAAGAAAGTATGAACGGGAAGGGGAGAGAATGAAAGTCTCGGAGTGTGGAAATTTATCCACTCTTGCGTGCGTTGAAGATCAGATGGCAGACCATTGATGCCGGGAAGATAACCTTTGGTTTATTGAGTTAATAAGTTTTCCGACGATGAACGTGAGAGAGACGACATACAAAACTATCTCGTATCTCCATAGTCTTTTCGGTCGTTTCCAATGGTGAGAGCAAATCGAAATTTCTCACAATCGCGGCTATGACAACCCTCAACACAATCTGGGCTAAGTTTTGCCCCCCACAGACACGGGAGCCCGTTCCAAAAGGCATCATATGCCAATTCATGGCTTCAAGTTGCTCCTTGTTGTCCCCAGTTTCCAGCCACCTCTCGGGGGAAAAGGTTTCCGGGGCTGGGAATACTGTCGGGTCGCGGTGTGCAGACCAGGCCTGAGTAGCGACGACCGTCCCTGGGGGTAGCGCATAACCCATTAAGTCGAACGCCTCAGGTACAGACGTCTTGTCACTCGAGCTCGGCACGACGCGCTCGAGTAGGCTGGGGGCAGCACCATAAAGACGAAGGCCTTTGAACAACCCATTAAAAGACGCAGTAAGCATGAAGTTTGGCCTAACCTTCTTTGATGAACGCGCTCAAATACGGAAGGTTCTGAAAGGTGGAGATATCTGGAAAATCCTTGCGATTAGGCATAACCGTGTCCAACTCAGCCCGGAGTTTCTTTGCGACATCAGCACGGCGGCTGAGCTCCCAGCAAAGGTACGATAGTGTCGTCGAACTCGTATCGCATCCACCAACGCTGCAGGGAGACGAACCAGTTGCCGGGGGTTCAGAGATTATTTGACGTGAAAAACGCACAGATGACCCATGTGTTCAGATATGACGTCCCGGTCAGAAGCCGTAGCAGTCGATGATCCCGAGTAATAGCGGAGGAGACGTTGGGCAAGAGTAACCCTGTCAGAATGTTCTGAGGCTCCGGAGACCATTTGTGACTTCGTCTCGTAGACTCTAGCACTGACGAACTGGCCAAGATGATCATCAGGACTACCAAGACCACAAACTCAAATCGTAATTACTTGCCTCCGCCATTATTCTGTCAGAGTCACAGAGCTGACGCCAGCGGCGATTGGGAATAGTGCAGACTAGGTTCCAAGCTCGTTTATGGACAGCACTCCGCTGGAGTGGGTAAAGTTGAGTTTGTGAGTTACTCGGAGAATATGTTGGGCATACAAGTATTCCTCGCTTTGGAAAATCCCCAATTGCTGTGACCAGGGGGTCTTCGGTATCCATGGCCCACTTGCTGAGAGCGCCAACATGATAGCCAAACGAGGAGGCCGAGACAACGTCGACCATAAAGTGGCGAAAGAAAGTAAGACAGTCGACGGAATTTCCTTTAACAATTCCGTCGAGGATCTTTATAAGTAAGTGAGGCTCATGTCACGATAGAAGGTAGTATTGGACGTTTCATACATTAACCAATTCGAGGGTAGAGTGGTGTATATCCGGCTGGAACTGGGCAAGATTGGTAGGGATATAGTGTGGGGCATAGCCTTTCTTCCGGAAAACGTGAGATGTGTGAGGTAAAGTGGTCATGCTGCAGAAAACGGTGTCAGGCTGTAGCGGCTATTCGTATGCGGAAGGGACGATCCGTACGCATGATCGTTATCATTCCTGCAGCATCGATGAGCATAAAGTTACCTCGCGAGGAAGGGGTACGAACGTAAGGAGACTCTTATAGTACGCGCTCTTGTCAAATTTGAGAAGAGAATAGACATTCTTCGTAGTGGAAAGATCGTTGAAGACGACCTTATTTGGACCAACACGTACGACAGGGCCATACACCTCAAATAGGGTATGTATAGTCCTACATTGTTGGAGACGAAGAACGTGTGTTGTGAGCCAAAAGTCAGATATCGCCGCATACCAAGGACCGGGGATATCGCAAAGAGGAGAAAGGCAGAGCTGATATATTGCGCAAAGAACGAAGTAGAGAACGACGAATGCACCAGCAATGGCGAAGGTGTGATCAAAGACGAAATCCGAGAGGGAGGGCATCGCGAGGAGATTCGAAGATGGGGTGAAGGGACCTAACACAAGATGGAGGGAGCGCAGATTCGGGCGGGAAGAAAGGAAGGTAAACGAGGTTGAAATCCGTCAGGCATCAGAGGGACACTTGTTTATATGCAGCGAAACAATTCTCCAAGGAAGAGTTGTCCGTTTTGGACGACTTCTACTCACCTTGCTCATGCCCAAAGAAGACAACGAATTGCTTGGATAGTGTCCGTGTGCTTCACCCAGGCTCTTTTTCACACTCTCCATCAGTTTTTGTCTCCCATCAAACTTGGCTGGCGTCCTTGATTGACAGCAATTATCGTCAGATCGGCACTAATTTTTGGGTCGAGTGGCGGCGCGACCTTTTGCAGCCCAGTCATGGAGTCCAAAGTCCCGAATTTACAAAGATTTCGTGACAAGCTTGGAATTCAAAGGCGCAGAAAAGTGTCGATCACGTCCGTACATCCAGCCTCATGATGTAATGAACCGTCGATTGAACTCTAGATTAATGAAGGGATAGCGGTCGTGTTGGTTGACAATCATATACATCGTTCTCGATCAGAGAAAAAAGTTCTCGTAAGACCGGCGGGCAGGTAGAACATTTCTTAAAGCACTAGAACAAGGAATTGTAATGCAAACCATAAGCACCATAGAAGGAGAGTATGTATCGCAGGAAAAGCACAAGGTCCAGAAAGTAAAGCTAGAGACTCCTGCTGGTCACGGTCAAAACGCGATGAATATGTGGGTCGAGTCGTATATCAGGATCCTCCGCTCGGACGGTCGACCCGCCGACAACGTGAAACATCCGTGAACCGGAGGCACCTGCTTCCGGGTAGATGCCTCACTTCACTCTGCTCTGCCGGACTTTACGGCCGCTCTACCCGAGTCCGCCGTGTGATTCGACATGTTGTGTCCATCGCGCCCGAGCCCCACGCCTGTCAAAAAGCATATTCGAATAGTTGCGCCCAAGTAGACGAATCCCACACTCCCCCAAGCCATCGCATTCCACCTCCAAACACTCCAGAAGATCTCAGGCCCTGCCGGAGACATCGTGGCGAGGTGGCCAAAATCGGCAATGAGTAGACAGGATAAAAGGCGCCTCCAAGTCTTCAAAGATGAGGTGGAGGATAACACGAGGTGTTCGTTTAGGGCGAAAAGCAGATAGAGGTTTGCAAGCTGGAACAGGCTCATGCTGGTGGGTGTGTCTACGTCGGCCCGTGTAAACTGGCTCTTGGTAGGAGTAACTAAGTCAAAAAGGTAATCGTTTTGGTTGGCAGCGGCATAATATGCCCCCGCGAGTGCAGATATGGGTTCGACATAGAGAAAGAATAGTCGATAGGGTAGGGGGAAGACGTTGCTCATCATACTGGCAGTATTGAGTTACGGGCTAGTCCCGGCCTTATCCGAAAACAGCTATTACATACAGCATGTCCGTCGTATATCCGGGGCAGCACCACGTACGACACCGGATTTATGTGCAGCAGCAAGCTCTTGCTCTTGGTTTTCAGTTCCGTGTTTATGGAAATGACTCCTATCAGGACTCGATGATTCTGCTATCTACGCAAAAGATTACTGTAGGGCTAAAGGTGAGACGTTTTTGAAGAGGCACTCATCCCGGGCAGGTCTACGACATGGCGACTTTGGCACCCGCTGTCTGCGTTAGTCTCGGGTAATGACCTCCGCCCCGTCTTCTGTGATCAGAATCATATGTTCCTTCTGTGCACTTCGGGCACAATTCTAGTTTGGGTAAGTATAGGACCGGGTGACGAATAGGGGGCTTTACCTCGGTGGAAGCTGTCCAACCGTCAGGGAAAATCCAACCCCTTGGATTAGGTCCTTGAATGAGGCATGGCTCGGAGGACGTCAAGATTCACGAGATCACGGCGGACAACGTATTTACCTCAATCGTGAAGCAATGTCCTGGGATCATAGTCCCAGGTTCTTCGTTACCTGAGAATTTGTGGATCAACGTCCAACACTCGAACCTGATAGATAGCTCAACTCACGGTGATGCAATATCCATGGTGAACGGTGAAACACCTCGCCAATCCCATGACCCGTAAACTGAGTTGACACCGAGTAACCCCGACGATCTGCCAAATTGTGTATGGCCTGTCCAATAGACTTGAAGGGCTGTCCGGGTCCACAGACGGCCATTCCAGCATCCAAAGCCTCGCTCGTCGTAGCGACTAGCTCTTTTCCTGCCTCGTCCTTGATGGCGGCGTTATACAGTGTCGCCATGTCAAGGTGATCCACTCACCACATTGCCAACCAGAAATGTTCGCGACGTGTCCCCGTGATATCCATCTAAGTATACGGTGATATCTATGTTCACAATATCTCCGTCTTCGAGACATCGACTGGACGTGTATGAGACGAGTAGCAAGAATTGTGTATCGGGGACAGACATACTCATCTGGGATTCCATGAGCTATGACGTTGTTTACGCTAGTGCAGCAAGCTTTGGGGAATCCGGAATATCCAAGAGGCGATGGATATGCTGAATGAGCTATGATATACTCATGAATTGCGGCGTCCAATGCATCCGTGGTGGAGCCAACCTACCCTGAGGGTCAGTGCTACAGGCGAATTACGATGCCGACCATTCTTGACCTTCACCAGCGTACCTGCGTACTCCAGGACATTTCGGGCCAGCCGAGCAGCGCTTCTCAATCGCCGCTCTCCAGAGCTACCAGGCTGTATGCGGCCATCACCGGAAGTAGAAGTTACCCCACGACCATGGGGACGGGAGGAAGGTGTCACATAAGGTGGGCGTGGGATGTGCGGGGGCACAGGTCGTTGGGTAATGTGAGAAACCCCGAAAACAAAGGGCTCCGGTGGTAGAATAACCGAATAGATACCGAAGAACTCATCGTCCAACTCTGAGATGTCGGCCCCGTTACTACTAGTTGTAAGAGCGGTGTACCGCCGCCTAGGTGAACTGACGGGACCGGCTGGTCCGGAAGGAGGGAGAATTGGAGGGCAACGGTCAACGGAGAAATGGCGACGGTATACGTTCGGAAGGGCCATGCGAAGAGTCCTTGAAGCAAGCATCGTCAGGCAATTGATGTGGGTGCAGTGAATGGTTTTACGACGAACGCACGCCTTGGCAGGAACGCTCAACAGCTAAGCGCTAAGCCCCAGCCTCTTATGTATATTGTGTTCGCCCTACAGTAAGTTACATAACGCGCACCTTATGGCGAAAGTTTCTCGAAGTAACATGGGTCTCACAATTGGGAGTGTCAATTATGTCGCGAGCGACAAGTAGGTACAATGTAGGTATGAATGGTGCAAGGGGTAAGGCAACGAGTGTCTGGGTGAAAAGCGTGCTTCCCTGCTCCAAAAATCATCCATCTAGTGTCACTGGTCTCAATGAACTGAGGGAATGACCCGCTTGGTTTCCGGCCTTTGTCCATTGTTTTGGAAGGGGAGTGGCCAAGGCCGTCCCAGGTGCTCGTCTCGTGGGAGACAACGGTACGATTGCTGAGCTAGGTTGTTGAGCTGGTATGGCGACGTTATACTGATAGCCAGCACCCAGCCAGCGTCGGACGGCGGGATGATCGACGGTTGGTGAACAGTTACACGTGGCATAGAGTTCCAATAATTTTGTGAAACTCTCAGTTGCATTGAACAGAGGGAGCGCTGAGTCTATCATCAGACACAGTCAAGATATGTACATGAGCAAGAATCACCTTCGTGTAGGGTCCTGTATGCTTGATTGTAGGAAGCATGCCGACTCCACATCACTACGCGAGTATTGGTGACGACCAAAGATAATACCAAAATTGAAACATACAGTAGGCACAAGCCACGATGGCAGCGGTGGATTCTGTAAGGCAATGGACGAGAACACGACCTCGATGTTCCAAGGCATCTTGAATGTATTTGCAGACGGTCGGTAATGAAAGAAGAAGAGCTGCTTTGTTGGATGAGGGTATCTCGATGTGACTATGCTTGAGACCGATATTGGAGGGAATGGTAGCAGACGGCGACAATGATATGCAGTGGGTCAGGCCCAGGTATTCGACTAGGCAGGCAGCTTGTTCCAAGTCCGTGGGGAAGTCACTACGGCGGGACTTATTAACGGGAAATGTCAACCAGTGAGCAGCGTATCTGTCGTACCTGCTCAGAGAAAGCTTCTCCGGTATAATACAAGTCGTGTCACTTAAACTGTTCAGAAAGCTAGTGACATCCTGACGGTGTCTGCGCTTCCAGGCTCGGTAAGTGGGGTTCGTAGGAGACAACTCGTAGTGACACGCTTCAAAAACGTGAAGTTCCTTGATGAAGCCATAGTTTGGTTGCACCTGCGGACGAGCTGCAATAATGAAGATAGGTAAGCGAGCAAGCGACAGGGGAAGGGACAGTAAGTAAATACCTCTCTTGATGAGGGCGATCGCCTTGTGCGTGGGAATGTGACGAGCCGACATTACTACGTGGTGAGTTTAAGTCGCTATTGAACACCGCCGCGGAAGCAAAAAAATATCTCACAATACGCTGCAACTATGGTGGCACTTCTTGAGATGCCCATGAGACAGTGGACCAGTACTCTGCCGCCGCCATTTATGGCGTCCCTGATAAAGCGACAAGCTTCAGGAAGGTGGATGAGAATGTCCTCATATTCAGAGTCTTGCACGGGTATCGTCAAGTGGTTGGGCCCTTGCAAGGGATAATCTGGACATGCAGAAACGATGTGCGTTATGCCAAAACGTCGGCGAAGGTCGATGGATTTCGCGGCGGAAAGACTGTGAGGGTAGGGGTTATGAGACAATCCGAAAAGGGAAGGAGCCGACGTGAAAGAAACGCGTACTTTCCGATGTAGAGTTGACCGTCTATGACAGTGTCGATGTTGTGATTTGCTGTATTAGGCATGGAGAGGGCAAGTGAGATGGCTACGGACGTCTACGAAGGGTGTTTTAAAGAGAGAAAGTAGTGGGCGAAAGAAGCGCAGACGAAAGAGGACCAACCAGTCAAGCTGGGCATACATTTCCATTCAAAGAATCGTACCCGTTATCTCTCCCCCTATCTCTCCCAATGGTTACCCCTTGCCCTAGGACCTAAGCTCAAACACCTCACTTTCATAAACGTGAATTTTGGTTGGGTTATCGCTCCACGAGAAGATCCGGCCTCTCCGGTTTTTTGCCTACTTTTAGGCCGCAGGATCTTTTTGCTGTCATTGTCGTAATTCCATGCGGTTATGGAAATTCGTTCCAAGTGACGTGACTTTTCACAAATTGCGCGACATGTAGGGTTAAGTGGAGCATGCACGGCTGGCATTATGATATTTCACCTTCGCCAGTTCAAATCCAGCTCCACAGCTGCCGCCACTTAGGTGATCTTCTGTTCCCAAACGAAGACAAACACCAGAAGTTGTACCATATGCATCCTGACGGACCGTCCGGTGTGAATGTAACGTACAAGAAAAGCGCCGACAAGCCGGAAATAGGCATGTAGTAACTCCATCTAGATTGCGTATCTTCCGCGTGACATGCGCGAAAATAGTTTGACGCCCGGCGTGGCACTGCTAACCGTGCCGGGGAGATATCGGGCATGTTGCAAGGAACGTTCCGAGTGAGATATACCCAAGGCATCTAACAGCATCCTAGCCTTGGCAGGAATAAACGGTTGCAGCAGAATACCGCAGACGCGCAAAGTTTCAAGAGACAGAGTGTACACCTCCCCTATAAGTGCCTGTGGTGTTTCTTTTGCCCATGGTTCGGTCGCGTTCATCATCGCATTGGCCTGAGAAAAGGGCGTGATCGGATAAACGTCGTCATCAAATGGAACCAGGACGAACAGCTTTTAGTTGAGAGATAATACCCTCTAGAGCCTCCGCAATACGAAGCTCCTCAAGATGACTGTCGACTACGGCAGCCAAGCTTTTAAGAGGATCCATCACCTCAATGAGTTTCTCAACGTCCGTTGAATGTTCTAGTGTTTCTCGGGAGCATGATTGAAAATTTTCGGGTAAACGCTTTCGAATGGCGACAGACGTTGAGCGCAAGTAGAAGTTCCCGAGTAAGGATTGCAGTTCCGAAGCGTGGTTTTCCAGTTGTTCACTCGACCAGTCTAGTATAAACGTTCAAACTCAATCCGAAAGCTTTCTATATGCGAGCGATAAAGTAGCTCACCGACGTCATCCTTGAAGCGACCACCAATCCGAGCGAGATAATACCTGACCGGGTCTGCCCCTAGTTCATCGATGGCCTGGAAGGGGTCCACAACATTACCAATAGACTTAGACATCTTACGCCGGTTCACTGTCCAATGGGAGTGAGCTAGGAGCCTTTTGGGGAGAGGTAGGTCTAGTGCTTGAAGCATGGCCGGAAAGTATATAGCATGAAAGCTATCAGTATCGACGTCAGGTCCCGGCAACATGGCGCAAGGCTGAAACCCACCGTACGATATCTTTACCAACGACCTGAAGGTCTGGCGGCCAGCACGAATCGATTCTCTCTTTCTCCGCATTCCAGGGGTATCCAGCTCCGGTCAAATAATTTATCAGAGCGTCAAACCACACGTACACCGTATGCGCAGGGTCATCCGGGACGGCAATCCCCCAATGCAGGCGATGACGAGGACGGGACACTGACAGATCCTCAAGTGGCATAGATAACATATCCAGAACGTTCGAATGCTGCTGCGGAGGATGAATCGCGTGGGGGTCCGACTGATATCGTGCAAGCAGACAATCGCGGAAGTTTGAAAGGCGAAATTTGTAGTTCTCTTCCTCCGTCCACTCAACTACGGAGCCAGTCTCCTTGGACACAACGATCTCCTCGCTGGAACTTCCGGGGCTCCCAAGACGTTCGACTTGGTTGTCTGTGTAGAAACACTCGTCGGAGATGGAGTACCATCCTTTGTGAGAACCTTTGTAGATCAACCCTTTCGAGTCCAGTTCGCGCTGCAGTGCCGTGAGAAAAATTGAAAAGAAAGGTTGCACTGTCGCCTACCCACACATGCTGCACGGCATAGTGATGGTCTTTCTCTGAAGTCCGGATGAACCTGGTATACGAGGCGTCTGCTTTACCTGAGAGAATCTTTAGGAACAACGCGATTAGCATTGGGTAAACTCAACAGCGAGTAAATGAACACACACGAAAACGATCACTTATACGGTCGCAGAATTCCAGGGGTTTTGAGTTTTGTGCCTCAGCTGCTCTCTGGATTTTGAGGCCGTGTTCATCCGTGCCAGTAAGGAAGTTGACAGTTCTATCTGGCCGAGAGAGCCTGGCGTGTCGTGCGAGGATATCCGTAGTCACCAATGTATAAAGGTGGCCGATATGGGGCACTGCAGTTGGGGTCAAATACGGGGAACATTCCAAAAGACGTGGTGACCATACCAGAGTTTGGGTAAAATATGGGGGTCGTCAAATAATAGGGCTTATCATCACCTCCAGAAAAAGACGAATAAGACCGGGAATTGCTTCCTAAAGTTGGTCGTGGCAACTGGTGGCAGACACGACGAACGCATGGTCTCAAGAGCATCGTCGATCGGCGCTTCTGGAGATGGTTCGGCCAGCACTTTGGGGCCTTCGGGGAGTTAGCCCGATATAGCCGTGGGTTAGGGTTAGGGTTAAAGCGATGTTAACCCATCCCTCGATTCCTCGGACACTCGTAGGCGAACGAACAAACCCCAGAGACCGCGCTAGGAGCGCCTCGAGCACTATCGATTACTATGTCCGACTCTTTCGCTGATCTTTGGAGCTCTTCTGCTCCTGTGAAACCCTCCCAACCTGCTCGAAAGCTAGGTGCAAGTCCTGTACCACCACCTGGGGCTCTTCGCCCGAAGTATGACGCGTTTGCCATCCTCGCGGCGTCTGCGTCAAAGACTCCAAGCCCACGCTCCCTAACTCCATCCGCACCGGCTGCCGTGGCTCAAAAATCGAACGGCAGTGCAGCACCAAGTACCTCAGGAGACGCCTTTGGTGATCTACTCTCGGGATCATTCGGGGCCAATCCCGGCAGTGCCAATCTCAGCATAGCGGAACAAGCAGCGAGGGCTAACGCGCGAGTAATTCACCAGCCCCCCATACAACCGCAAACATCGTCTGCTTGGGCAGGACTTGACTCCCTCGCGGGGGGTGCTTCTTTCTCGTCTTCGCTACAACACAAGCCTGCAACTCCAGAAGTCGACGACGACTGGATTTTTGGTTCCACTACTACCCCGGCACCCAAGCCGTCGAATGATGATTTGGGAATCGAAGACTTTGTTTCCCGTCCAAAGCCTTCAAGTGACCATCTCCCTCCGCGACCGTCCAAGGCGAATTCTTTGTGGGACCTCGACGATTTCAATTCGGTATCTAACCAAGACCATCACATTTCTTCGCCCGCATCAAACCTACCGCCTTCCCGTTCTGATACCCCCGGCGATTTTGATTTTGGGGATCGTGAAAATGCTTTGCTCGACGATGACTCTGGCAGCGACGACGATATATTGGGAGATCTAGGTAAACCCCCCCGCGTGCAGCCCACAGCACGTTCCTCGCATTCGGTGCGTCAACGCCTTATGACAAGGCAACGACCCGCAAGTTCTCTGACAATCTCCTTTCTAGAACGTCGTCCCTGCGCATAGACCTCCTTCCCCCCCACCTCACCTTATCGGCCAGATTGTCGAGATGGGATTCTCTCCCGACCAGGCTCGGGCGGCCCTTGCCTCCACCGAGTCGGGGGTTGACGTTCAGGCTGCGTTAGAGGCTTTACTTTCGGAACCGTCACAGTCTCTCCCAGTTTCTGCTGCACCACGCGCGTCTGGGGGATCGCGCGCAGTGCGCGACCGTTTCCAGGACGATGACGGCTGGGGAATCGAAGAACAAAGGCCAGAGCCACCGCGCCAACACCCCAGACAACAAACCTATCCCTCTCGGGAGCGATCTCCCCTTTCGTCGTCGGAAGCCAATTACCAACAACAGGCCGACAAACTCATAGCACAAGCCAGCGAAATTGGTTCTCGGGTATTCCAACGGGCTAACGCGTTTTGGAAGGAAGGAAAATCGAGAGTGGCAAAAGCGTATGAGGACCGCGCTCCAAGCTCGCGGGCGGGATCCACGGGGTATAACGAAGGGCCCAGCGGGAGGCCCAGGTGGATGCAGGAGGCCCCCGAAACCGATCAAGCCATTCCGCCTGGAGAGCCTTCTCGGAATAGTTTCAAGGATGAAGGGGCCGACTCTATTCCGGTGCCACCCAATCCCTCCGGGCCAACAAGAGCACGCCCCCAGATTAAACCTTCCCACCCTGACCAAACCAAAGAGGTTGATCTATTCAGTGAAGACACACCCACAGCCTACGTGTCGCCCTTCCGTCGTGGCGCCGGTTCTCGCACAGCTCCTGTCCAAGCAGTGTCGGCCCGCGCGCCGTCTCCGGTTCGTCTGACCCAACGAAGCGTTGTCTCCGCCTCGCCTTCTGCGATCTCTGCTTCGGTTGAACACAAGGCGTCCGGTACTGAGATGTTCAAGCTCGGGCGATTTGCAGAAGCTGAAACAGCTTATACGTCGGCTATCTCCCGATTGCCGGACTCACACTTGCTGCTTGTTCCGTTGTTGAACAACCGCGGATTGTCGCGATTCAAGACAGGAAATATATCGGGCGCCATCGAGGACTTTACCGCGGTCATCGCCTTCGTCGGCCCGTCTTACCACCCGGCGCGAGAAGCCAAAGTGACGAGGGAGGAGGAAGGGGCGGGCGTCGATTTAGGTGACGCGCTCGGCAAGGCGTGGCGCCGAAGAGCGGAAGCGTACGAGGGCAGGGAGAAGTGGGATTTGGCGCGACAGGACTGGGAGGCCATCGTCGGCGCAGACTTTGCCAGCAGGCACCGTGGCGATGCCCTGAGCGGTATCGGGCGCTGCAAGAAGATGGTTAGCGCGGGCGACGCACCGGATGTCGTCACCCCGTCCGCCCCGCGGGTAAACGCATCGCGGCTCACGAAACGCCCGGCGGCTCACCGCGGGCCCACGCCACCCTCCGAGGCGGTAATCAGACTTAAACAAGCCAATCAAGAAGCGGAAGCGGAAGAGCAGGCACGTCTCGAGCTGAAGGACAGCGTCGACTCGCGACTCGCCGCGTGGAAGAATGGGAAGGAGACGAACCTGCGCGCATTGGTCGCGAGTCTCGACACCGTGCTGTGGGCCGAACTCGGATGGCAGAAGGTCGGGATGGCCGAGCTGGTCACGTCCAATCAGGTGAAAATTCGGTATACCAAGGCTATTGCCAAACTACACCCCGACAAGGTGCGTCCGTTTCTCCGAAGTATGTATGCAGGACACGTTTCGACGCTCGCTGTTTTTCTCGTAGCTTAATGTCAAGAACACTACATTGGAGCAAAGGATGATTGCTAATGGCGTATTTGGTACACTGAATGATGCTTGGAACGCTTTCAAACCGTAACATCCTGTAGACCACTGGCACATTGTAGGAACGAGAGCCCTTTTTGTTTTGACCTCTTGCCTTACTATGTAGCACAATCGTGCCCTCGAGAGTTCCATTAGCTCACGTATGAGTCGGATCCGAACCACAATAGTCCCAGCTTATGAACACAACTCCCATCTCCCTCCGCCGTCCTCACTAACACACCAAACGCGGCCATTATCCCGCAGCCACTCCAGGGCCTCTTGAACGGCCCACGTGGTGATACGTTTCCATCGGTCGTCTTCGCGCTTCAAATGAGTTGTGATGTCATCAGTCGTTGGACCAGGGAGCGGTAGGTGCCGTCTCCGTGCGACGGCTGGCCCTAAGAATGCGTTCTCGGCCTCTCTCTTTTGGCGCGTCTGTAGCGCTGTGAACGAACGGATCGCCCTTTCGACTTGCATTGCCAGGTACGGTGTAGAAAGTGAAGCGTATGCTTCCTCGTCTGATGGGGGATCTGAGAGGTCTTCGGTGTGATCGGCTGGCTGCGAACCGAGTCTCAAGGTCGTGCTCGATCGACAGCTGTCATCTAGCAAGGTCGAACGATACAACATACTCGAGTCTAGCACTGCATGGGGCCCGGGGGGAGAAAGAATAGGTCCATCCCACAAGATGATACTACCGTCCTGATAGAGTTTACGGATAGCCCAGGAGAACAAACGCTTGACTTTTGGGGTAGATCCCTCCGTACTCGACGCCAGTCCTTTGCGTTTCCTGGCAGTAGAGTCGGGGTTCGCCGCCCCGGACTGGGATCTTTTCGTCTTATCGCGGCGACGTGCTTCGGCTTCCACCACCCTGCGCGCTAGTGCCGCGAGTTCGGGAACGCGGAGCAGAAACGAGAGCGTACAGCCAACCAGGGCCCGTCCTTCATCGCCATCGCAGAAGCTCGAGCGCCTGACACGTAACACATGATGGTACGGCGGTCGCGGAGTGCAGAGGGCGTCAGCGCGGCGTCGCAATCGTGGAGTACGTTCGTCGAATGTCGTCGGACTTTGCTTGGTTGGCGTTTTCGGTGTTTGTTCGATGACAGCAGAGTTGGTGTCGGAATCCGAGTCGCTTCTGCAGGACTGAGAATCGAAATTCAGGTAGCGGAGATTGTCCATGAAATGCTTCACGTATATGCGGAACGTATTCTCTGTGAGATCACGACTGCGAAGACGGGAAGGACGACGAAGGCGCGGGGGGAGCTGATATATTGAGAGTTAGGAGAGTACACTAAATGTGGAAAAAACCGGACGCACAGAAGGGTCTCTGGACGAGTTTTGAGGGCTCAACGAAGCGGCAGAAGATGGGGTAGAATGGGTGCTAGGCGTCGAGATGGAAAGGGGGACATCAACTGCTGCAGATTTCGGGGTACGTGGGACATCCTGGGCACCAAAAGCGACAGTGCTAGATGAAGGGACGACAAATTTCTCGGGCACGAAGTAGTGCTTCTCATGCAAAGTGATGACTCGTCGCCAATGGTCAAGCTCGACCCCGGGGCCATGGCATCGCTCTACGCACTTGTCGTCAAAATGTCTCTCAAGAACGAGATTCGGTATAGACGGACGGACCGATTGATTCGCCGTAAATCTCCCTTGAGTTCCGCTTCGCACGAACTCTGCCTTGAACCCTGACCACGGAACCAACGGGGATAAGAGAAGATCTGTTTTTTGTCAGCTCTTGAGCTGAGCGGGGAGTGTCTTGCTTTCCGCTCGCTCGAGCATCCTGGTCGACGCGAAACGTACATTCGAGGGTCCCGGTCCCATCGTCCACTGTAAATGGGTTTCGACGTCGCCCGGCAGAGGCAATACGGCTCACGGGTGTAAATATCACGATTCTCGTACGCCGTGGCTTCGACTACTATGGCAACTAAGGAGACTGATCTGCACGGAACACGTCCGAGGTGATAATATGGAAGCCCTGTTACGTGTCGAGTCGAATATGAGTCGAATTCCGCGTGGAGAGTCGAAAATGCCTCCCACCCCTGCTTTCACTTTCTGACATGGAGAGCACGTCTTTGATAAAGCAAGTCATGACGGAGTTCTTGCTCATAAGCCAATTGACTAGTTGCTCTCTGGTGTGGTCATCACCCATGCTAGTAGAGCTGTGTTTGTTATCTACGCGCGCCATAGCTTG
>QFDY01004651.1:0-30129 GCA_003315925.1 Lactarius sp. MG121
ATACAACGGTCACGGGAATGCTGCGGAAACTGCGGAAACTGCGGAACTGCGGAAAACACCTGTCCAACGCCACTGATGGTGGCTGAAACATACAGTCCATGGGTGCATCAAGCCACAGGGACGAGGCACGGGAAAATCAAGACAAATACAGTAACGGATCACAAACCAGGCACAATCGATAACACACGTTCTAATCCAGGCGCAAGCTCATCTGGACTCTTCTGGTGCAGTCTAGGCCAGGTCACGTGCCAGGGTCACGTGACGGGCAATGACGTTGTCCGGCGCTAATCTTCTGGACCTTGAGGTGGATCTTGTGGGAACATATACCGTTCGCTCAGTATGGCTGCGCGTAGGTGCATAGCGCGACTTCGGTGGTACTTGTAAAGGCGTTCCCTTGCCTTAGCTTCTTCGGCTGCTTGTTCTTCGGCGTCTAAGGGGTCTTTTGCGGGACTCCAGGCGACGAACTGTACTGGGGACGAATCTTCTTGGTCACGTGGTGGCGTAGTGGCGTGTTCCGGAGGGCCAGACGTAACACTGTGGTAGCGTTACATTAAGACCAAGATCTCCCAACTGTGGCGTTCACCACAAGAGACCAGTGGAGAAACTTCAGAACCTACACCCTCGAAACAAGAGGAGAAAGATCAGTACCACGAAGATTCCTAGGGGCAGCCAGGTGGAGAGAGTACAGAGGAGACACCAGATACTTTGTCGACTTCCCAGGAGAAGCCATCAGATATCGACCAGTTGAGTTTAACTACTCCAACTTCTGCTGGACGGAGATTACGTGGAACCCAATAGACAACCGGTGGGACGTCGTTAGACCAGCCGGAAGACACTACCGCTGCGATATTGACTCAAGGGAACTCAACGGAGACGATTGGGGATCACTTGACGGAGACAGTAGCAGCAGCGAAAGCGAAGAAGAACCGCCAAGGGAACAAGCACCCTCAGAATCAAGCCACGAAGAACCGATAGAAGAACACACCGCCACAGAAAGCGAGACACGACCAGGAACAGGAGATGACTCAAGCCTATTAGCCCACATAGCTGAGTCCTTGCACATCACAGTACCCGAAGAAATTCACATCAGAAGTCCGATGGCCACAGTTACAGAAGCCCAAACCATAGATGAAGTACGATGTATCCAAGAAGAAGCGGAAGCAATCCTCAACCCCATAAACCCCTCCACGGGTCACCGAATGACTGCAGACGATGCAGCATTGTTCAGAGCAATAGGCCCGGATCAACCAGATCCCCTGACAGGGCCACCCCCGCCTCCTGGCAGACTACCGGGGGGATTTCCAGGACAAGGACCCACAGGAGGAGGGTTCCCAGGAGGAGGACGACCACCCGGAGGAGAGGGACCACCGGCAGGAGGATTCCCAGGAGGAGGACCCCCTCCCAGACCAGGAGGAGGAGGAGGACATGGATCAGACAGACTATCAGGTGAACCTCCAACCGTGTATGACGGAGACTGCACTAAATACGAAGCCTTCCTTACACAATGGCACGTCTACTGGGGAATGAATCTGGACGCCCCTATCATGCAAAATGAGTATCGAAGATCACTCCTATTCTTAGGATACGTCAAAGGAGTCAACGTCAGCGAATGGACACTAACCATGCTCAAGTGGCTAAACCGAGAGGTACGAAGAGGAGTAAATCAATACTCTCAAACTCTCTGGAACCACGTTGCCATGGAATTTGCCAAACGATTCTCCAATATCTTGGAAGAAGAACAGGCTCAAGCCAAACTCCAAAAAGGGATTAAAATGACAGGAGAAGATATTGACGCGTATGTAGTCCAGTTTGAACGACTGGCAAGGAAGGCTCATTACAACCTGAACGACCGACAAACCATCGATCGATTTACGGCGGGACTACCCTGAGCACTGTTCATGAAAGTATATGAACTAGATGAACCTCACACCTTCAAAGACTGGAAGAGGTGCGCCCTATGCCAACAAAAACAATACATCCACATGAAGGCATGCCTCGACAATTTCAAAAGCAAGATGCCTCCATCATCCACACAACCCCGCTGGAGGCCACAACCTCCCAATTGGGGACCACCGCGAGAACCACCACCACCTCGATACGACCCTAACGCAATGGACACCTTGGCAGATAGAACACGCGCAAGAGTGGCAGAGGTGGGAGACGCCAATAGACCATTTATTCCATCCCACAACGAGGAGGATACGGACGAGGAGGAGGACCTCCATCCCAGGACATGAGGACAGTCATCTGCTACAACTGTAACCAGAACGGACACTTCTCACGAAACTGCCCACAGCCGCGCAGGAGAGCAGCCACTAGTCGAATGACTGAAACCGACTACTATACACAGGAAGAACCCCTGACACAGGTCCGAACGGCCAGCACAGCACCTCCACAACAAAGGGCGAAGGACTGGTTAGCTGGAGTAGCGGGGGAAACCGATGATGTAAAAGACCTCATCCTCCAAGAAATGTGGGGAAAGGAGGGTTTTCAGAATGCCCTCACTGTAACGTCTACCACGGACGTTGGTCTGACTTAGACGCTGTTGTGACGTGGGTTCCCTCGAGGGTGGAATCTGTGGTTGTCCGAGTGCTCTGGAAAGACAGCGGGATGCGGCCAATACGTGCCTGTGGAATCCCTGTAGGTATACAACGTCTCTTCGATAGGGATGTTCGGAGGTGGATGAGGGACTTTGCGGATGTACTCCCAATCGAGGTTGTCGACTATGTAATAGCAGTGGGTTGGACGTGCGGTGCGAGAGTTGAGATATTCGAAGACGAGATGACACGTAGTTCCAGGCGGATAGATTACGGTCGGCTGATCTACCATTCACGAGGGAAGATGGAGATAGAGTCACGGGGATCCCTCTTGGTCTCGAAGGGATATGCCGGAGCTAGTTCACTTAAGGGCGCAGCGAGCCCCTTAGCACAGAAGGCGAGTAGAAGTGGTATTCGAAGAAGACCAAGATGGGGATCCTGGTCCGTACTACTGTGAACTTAAATACAAGTAAGGGAGCTAGTTCCAACTCCGCTCGAACTCGTAAGTAACCAATAGCGTAAGTAGCGTATCCTAATAATAGAATGCGCCGTCATAGCCGTAATCCGAATCGCGTACAACAATAGAGAACATCAGTCAGCATAGTAAGCCACATCACGTACAACAATAGCGATGTATCAGTCATCCAAACACGAGGCGGTAAGATCCGAAGTCCATGACATATTACTACCAACGTGTCAAGTCATCACGAACACGTCAGAGTTCACAACCGGTTCGGGCGGTCCGAGACGAAACGCAACACTCACCCATCGGCCTGGGTGAGGGCAGTCAATTGTAACTCTGTAATCATGACTTGCTATCAATCTCTTCGAATTCCAGTCTCAATTCGTACAAGTTACGCTATGGCCGACATCAGAACACTAGTAGATTCAGGGGCAACGGATAACTTCATACGCCCTTCATTCGCCAAAAGGATGGGACTCGGATTACAAACCCTAGAACATCCAAGGAAAATATGGAACATAGACAATACGGAAAATAAAGCGGGCAGTATCACTCACTTTATAGACCTCGACGTCCAAACTAACCAACAATGGCAAAAAATGCGCTTCCTAGTCACCGACCTAGGGAATGAGGATTTAGTACTTGGATACCCCTGGCTGGCAACGTATGAACCCACGATCAACTGGAGATACGCAACCATACACGAGAAAATGCTGCCAGTGGTAATCCAATCAATCAACCCCAACAAAGAAGACCACGCCATAGGAGCGGCCGTTACAGAAGACAAGAAAGAAGACATCATGAAAGAACTAGAGGAAGAATGTTGCCTACGCACCACCACAACGGAACTTGCTATTGAAGCTAAGCAATTCCACGACAAAGTGGAACTTCCCTCAGCTTACCAGCAGTTCGCAAAGATCTTTAACGAAGAAGCATCCAATCGATTCCCCCCTTCACAACCATGGGACCATGCGATAGAATTCAAGGCCGACACACCATTGGCAATCAACTGCAAAGTCTACCCTATGACCCAAGAAGAGGACGCCAAACTCAAGGAATTTCTGGATGAACAGCTAAAGAAAGGATACATACGACCCTCCAAATCCCCGTACGCATCGTCCTTCTTCTTTATCAAAAAGAAAGATGGGAAGCTACGACCAGTACAGGACTATCGGAAGATCAACGCAGTCACCATCCGCAACCAATACCCTCTCCCCCTCATCACTGACCTCATCACAGATCTCAGTCGAGCACACACCTACACCAAACTAGACGTCCGATGGGGATACAATAACGTAAGAATACGAGAAGGGGACGAACACAAGGCGGCATTCAAAACGTGGTATGGACTCTTTGAACCCACAGTTATGTACTTTGGACTCACCAATTCACCGGCAACCTTCCAAACGATGATGAACACCATATACCGAGACACCATCGCAAAACACGAACAAAAAGGAACCATTATATGGGTCTACATGGACGACATAGGTATAGCCACAAGGGACCCAGCAGGGCAAAAGGAACACGAGGAGGCTGTAAACAACGTACTACAAGTCGCAATGGACCACGACCTCTACTTCAAACTTGAAAAGTGCCTCTTCAACAAGCCGCGAATGGATTACCTGGGGGTAATCCTTGAAAAGGGGGTAACACACATGGACCCGGTAAAAATTTCAGGCATCAAAGACTGGCCCACGCCGACCAAGGTCTGTGACGTACGCTCATTCCTAGGCTTCTGCAATTTTTACCGACTCTTCATTCGCGGCTTTGCCACACACGCCAAATCCCTTAACAAACTCACGAGGAAGGACACAGAGTGGAGATGGACAGACGAAGAAGACAAGGCCTTCAAAAAGCTCAAATCCCTTGTCACGGAAGAACCAGTACTAGCCCACCCAAAACTAGACGACCCATTCGAACTCGAAGTAGACGCGTCAGGATTCACGACTGGAGCGGTACTCCTTCAGAAGAAAGAAGACAGCAAAAAACACCCTCTCGGCTACTACTCAGCCACCCTGAACAAAGCCGAGCGAAACTACGACATCTATGACCTGGAACTTCTCGCCATTGTCAAAGCACTCAGACACTGGAGACCACTACTGGCCGGATCCCCACACAAAATCAAAATTTACTCCGACCATATGAATCTCCAATATTGGAAACTCCCGCAGAAAATAAGCCGAAGGGTAGCAAGGGAAGTACTTGAACTAATGGAATACAACTTCGAGATTCACCACATCCCAGGAAAGAAAAATGGCAGGGCCGACGCCTTATCACGGAGACCAGACTACGATCAAGGGGAATGAGACAACGAGAATGTCGTGGTTCTACCGGAAGACGTATTCGCGAGGGTCACAACAGTACAAGCCCCTCAACAACCACCACAAACCGAAATCATCCTCCGCCACTGGGTTGACCCGCACCAACGAAAACAGGTCGACGGAGCGTGGTATCGACAAGGGAAGTACGTCATTACTGGATCCCTAGACGAAAAACGAAAGCTCATATCCGCCCATCACGACCCGCCTGTACACGGACATCCTGGAATCGCGAGAACGACACGACTAGTAGAGCGATGGTACTGGTGGCCAGAACTGAAACTGGATGTACGAAGCTATGTCCAGGGATACGCGGAGTGCCAGAGACACAAAGTCAATACACGTCCAACTAAGGCTCCATTAGTACCCATAACTCCCAAGGAGGACGCACTACCCTTCGAGACTATAGCCCTCAACTTTATCACCAAACTTCCCACATCACAAGGATATGACTCTATCCTCACGGTAACGGACCATGACTGTACCAAGGCATCCATATTCATACCATGCAACGAGGAGATTTCCACTGAAGAAACCGCCGGGCTCTACGTAACTCACATCTTCAAACGATTCAGACTCCCGTCAAAGATCATCAGTGACTGAGACCCTCGCTTCGCATCCAAATTCACGAGGGAGCTCTGCAAAATCCTGGAAATCCAACAAAATATCTCAACAGCATACCACCCCAGAACAGATGGACAGTCGGAAAGGACGAATCAATGGCTAGAACAATATCTCCGGTTCTGGACCAATGAACGGCAAAACAACTGGGTGGCATTCTTACCCATAGCAGAATTCGCTCACAATAATTGGCCACATGAGGCAACAAGGAAGTCCCCATTCTCACTCCTCATGGGATATGACCCGCGCGCTGACTGGCTTGATAAGCCCTCTCCAATCCCACAGGTTACCACAAGACTAGAGCAGTTCCGAGAAGCTCGGAGAGAAACCCACGACCTTATCAAAAAGGCGCAACTCATGTGGATCAAACACCGAAATACCCCTAAATTCCGACTCGGAGATTACATATGGCTAGAAGGACACCATCTAAGGACCAATCAACCGACTCCCAAACTAGCGGCCAGAAGGCACGAACCCTTCAAGATCACGCGGGTCCTATCTTCGGTAAACTACCAACTGGAACTTCCCACACAATGGAGCATCCACCCCGTGTTTCACATCGATCTTCTCACACCTTATCGTGAAATGCTCATGCACGGAGAAAATTTCCAGCGTCCGACACCCGATTTGGTAGAAGGAGAAGAAGAATATGAGGTCGAGAAAATTCTGGACCAATGGCTCTTCGGCAGGAAACGGCGTTTGCAATACCTAGTCAAATGGAAGGGTTACCCTGACTCGGAGAATCAGTGGGTTGACAAGGATGACGTATTCGCAGACGAAGCCATAGCTGAGTATCAATCGTTGAATCCCCGACACTCACATCACTTAAAAGGAGCGCAAACTCAACGACAGACCTCATTCCCCTATCCTCCTCTTCACACTGGCTTCATCTCTTCCATTTTCGCAACAATGTCCATTCCCTCTGCCGCCGAGGCCATCGCTCGAGTTGCCCGAAACATGAGCCCCGTCACCTACGAAGAGCTTACGGCAGCCCTTCAGTCCACCATCCCCGCCAGCTATGCTAACGGAACCAGCAACCCTGCCACCTGGTGGATCCTCTCTCAAGACGGACAGCACATCAATGAGGTCCCTTTCATGATGGCCGAAGTCGATAGGCTTTGTGCAGCTCTCCCAGACTCTACGCCTCCCTCACCTCGACCTATCCCAGTACGAGTCGAGTATCGAACCAAGGAAGAAGCCCAAGACAACAGCAACGGTCAACTGGGAGCGGTGGCAGGAGCAGCAATGGAGGCAGATAGCGGAGGACTGGCAACGGGAGCAGTTGAGGAAGGCAGCCGAGCGGCAGCGAGAAGCCCTTCGGAGGCGACGAGAGTGGACGCAGGAGAGGAAAGAGTGGCAAGAGGCGAGGAGACTATCCTCGAACAAGTCCGAGGGAGCTTAGCAGACAGTTACCCAGCTGAGCACCCCCTCATATCTACAGCGACCGACACTGACAACCCCGCCGAAACCCCCTACACCTGCGACACTCGCGGTCGCCCTCTGTACCGAGGCGGCGTGCGAGCCAACGCACCCCCTCCATTCCCGTTATTCTGACTACGACACGCCACCCTGGGGCCCCCACCTCATGGGTATCGATACAACCGCGGGGAGGACTTTGTCCATTACCCCATCAATGACGGACAAGGACAGACGCGCCAAGCCGCGTACATCCAAGTCATTATGGGCTCCGACCCCATCGTGCTTGGCCTAGTGGAGGATAGCAAGAAGGTCTACTCGCAGCCCCTCTACACCAAGCCCCACATCAAGGCCATGGGGAAGGAGCAATACCCCCAAGAGGACATGCACCTCTTCGCAGGTGGTTACCATGACCGCCCTCGCCTCGATCGCGTGATCGGCGAGCTCCACGACGTCAGTCTCAAGGCGGAGGTCCACCACTACAGGGCCTATGTGTACGAGGCTGAGAGGATGGAGCAGCGGCTCCATCAACTCGCCGCCGCACTCGGTGGAGTCAAAGCGGAGTTGGGGCGCAGTAAGTTCTGACTGGAGATGGCTAACGCATTGGACCGGATCGAGGAAGTACAGGAGGGTTGGATGATGGGGCCCCGCCTTCGCCGCCGTCATGGGCGCCGTGGCTGAAAAGGGGGTGATGTAACGGATGGACAATACGAGGTACGAATGGACGCTTACTACATGGTTGTGACTACGGTAGTAAGTAGGAATTAGTCATGGACTCGCACATCAGTCAGCACGGGTAGTACTAGCATGTGATTGTTAGTATTACTCATTACTAGTATAGCGGTAGTAGGGTTCGAGCTACTTACGCCATACGATATCGGACTCATAGAGGAGCTTTAAAGCTACCTCTCTACATGTATAAATAGTGGACTGGAAAGACCAAGATATGCCATCTTGGTCTTCTTCATAATACCACTCTCATTCTCATCTTCTCGGGCCTTCGCGCCTCGTCTCTCTGTCTTCCTTGACCTTCGAGTCTAAGGCCTTCGTCATTTCACGTCAACAAGTCCTCGTAGCTCTGGTCCTGACTCTAAGGGCCTTCTGGACCGCCTTGGTCATCTACCAAGGGATCCTTTGCACTTACCTGCGTCACAGTGAAACTCGCTAAGTCATGAATGCCCAGATACGAGTCCAAGTCGGGCTTACGCCGTGGTAGCGTTACAGTAGGTCACGGTCGGAGTATCCACCATTCATGAGGGAACTGGGGAGTAAGGTCATGGGGATCCCTCTTGGTCTTGGAGGGATATGCCAGAGCTAGTTCACTTAGGAGTATCTGCAGACTCCTAGCACAAGAGATGAGTGAGGATGTGGTATTTGAAGAAGACCAAGATGGGGATCCTGGTCTGTGATACTACGAGTGTTACGCTACCACAGCGTTAGTCCGACTTGGACTCGTACAAAGGTGTTCACGACTTAGCGGGTTCTGAAGCTATACTCCAACGTCTGTGATATCCCGTAGAATATGACTAAGGCGATCCACAGGACACGAGCAAATAGTACCAAGGCAACTGCCAGTTGTGGACTTCGGTTCGCCAGGATCCTAGACTCGAAGGTCAGGAAGATTAGAAGTGAGGCAGAGGCGTGAAGGCCCAGAAAGACAAGTTGACGAAGTGGTATTGGAAGAAGACCAAGATGGCGTATCTTGGTCTTCGATGGCCACTATTTATACATATAAGAGGTAGCTTTAAAGCTCCTCTGTGAGTCCAATATCCAGTAGCGTAAGTAGCTCGAACCCTACTACAGCTATCCTAGTAATGAGTCATGCTAGCAATCACATGCTAGCACGACGTGCTGACTGATCTAAGTCCATGACTAATTACTGCTTACTATCATAGTCATAACCATATAGTAAGTGTCCTAATCATTGTTCCATAACATCACCCCCTTTTCAGCTGCGTTGCCCACGATGCCTACGATCACTGGCGCCTCCCATCCATCCTGACTGCATGTAACGTCTACCACAGACGTTGGCCTGACTTAGGCATCGGTATAACGTGGGTTCCCTTCTGGTCGGAAGCGGTGGTTGTCGGGAGAGTCGGGGAATACCGCGGGATGTCGCTGGTAGGCTCCGAGATGATCTCGATAAGTATAGAGTGGGAGGTCGAGTGGAACATCCGGGGGAATAGTTGGGACTTTACGAATATACCTCCAACTGGGATGATCAACGATGTAGTAACACTTGTAGGGCCGGGTGGGTAAGAAACGGTCGGCATATCCACCATTCACGAAGGAACTGGGGATGGAAGTCACGGGGATCCCTTCTTGGTCTAGGGATATACCGGAGCTAGTTCACTTAAGAGTCGAGTAGACCCTTAGCACAATAGACGAGTCTGAGAAGTGGTATTCGAAGAAGACCAAGATGGGGATCCTGGTCCGTAGTACTACGAGCTTAAGTACACATAAGGGAACTAGTTCTAGCTCCGCTCGAACTTGTATGTAGCCAATAGCGTAAGTAGTGTAAATCCTAGGGCAGGGATCCTAGGAATCAGTCATCCACAACATAATACTGGTATCGTACAACAATAGAACTTGGAGCAAACGCATAAGACACATCACGTACAACAATAGCAATCATCAGTCAGCCAAAACACGAGGTGGATAAGATCCAAAGTCCATGACACATTACTACTGACCTACCAAGTCATTGCGGATACGTCAGAGTCCACAACCGGGCCGAGCAGTCCGAGGATGAAACATAACACTGCACCTCCTCCACCCGATCCAACGTATTGGCCATCTCAAGACGGAACTTGCTGCATGCCAGCTCCCCCTTGATGCCTCCCAACGCAGTGGCCAGCTGATGAAGCCGCTGCTCCATCTGCTCTGCCTCATACTCGTAGGATTGGTAGCAGTGGACCTCGGCCTTGAGGCTCACGTCATGCAGCTCCTCAAGGGCGTGATTGAAGTGGGGGCGGTCATGGTAGCCGCTGGCAAAGACCATAAGGTCCTCCTGAGGGTAGTGGGGCTTACCTTGGGCCCTGACCTGCGGCTCGGCGTAGAGTGGCTTGGAGTACACCTTCTCGCTGTCCTCCACCAAGCCCAACACCAAGGGGTCCGCGTTCATGATAGTCTGGATGTATGCGGCTTGGCGGGTGCGTCCCTGCCTGTCCGTAATGGGGTAATGCACAAAGTTCTCCCCGCAGTTGTACTTGTAACCATGAGGAGGGGGCCCTAAGGCGCGATGTCGGAGTTGGAGGAGCGGGAAGAGGGGAGGAGCGTTGGCTCAGACTCCTCCTTGGTAGAGCGGACGCCCAGTGGTGTCGCAGGCATATGGGGTTTCTCAGGGGTCATCAGTATCGGTGGCACTGACGATGAGCGGGTGCTCATCTGGGTAGTAGTCTTGGAGGGTCCCTCGTGCCTGCTCCAATATTGTCTCATCCGCTCGACCGCTCCTTCCTTCTGCCGCATCATCATCTCCGACCGCCGTTTGGTCACCCTCCGAAGCTGCTCCCGCTTCCAATCCTCTGCTACTTGCCTCCATTTCTCCTCCCTCTTCCAATCGTGCCACTGTAACGTTGCTGGCGAGGGGCTCCTCTTTGACCCATTGCTCCACTCATACTGGGAGAGGTCAAGGTGAGGACTCTGCACTGTTGCAGAGAGCTGCACGAAGCCAGTCAACTTCAGGCGTCGTGAGTGGCACGGTGTTGAGCCGCTGCCTGTCTTTGGTGACGAGCCACCAGCTGGAGACGTTGCTGGTGTCGGGGACATGCTCGGCAGGGAGGAGGCTTCGAAGAGCCATGACAAGCTCTTGATGGGTGATAGGTCCTGTGTTTGAGGCAACACGAGAGATGGCATCGGCTGTGGAGGGAACAGACATGGTTGTGAGTATGGAGTGGATGAAGCCAGGATAGGAGACGAGAGAGGGTGATGGGGGTTGTAGCGACATCTTCCTGGCTTTTAAGTCTCGTGTCGATCGGAGGTTTAAAGATTGATACTCAGCTAGGGCCTCGTCCGTGAACACGTCATCCTTATCGACCCATTGATTCTCCGAGTCGGGATATCCTTTCCATTTGATCAGGTACTGGAGGCATCTTCTTCTGCCGAAATGTCGGTGATCTAGAACCTTCTCGACTTCGTATTCCTCTTCTCCCTCTACCAGATCCAGTGGTGGGCGCTGGAAATTTTCTCCGTGCATCAGGGTTTCACGGTAAGGGGTGAGAAGATCAATGTGGAACACGGGGTGGATGCTCTACTGCGTGGGAAGTTCCAGTTGATAATTTACCGGTGATAGTACCTTGATGATCTTAAAGGGACCATGCCATCTTGCCATGAGCTTCGGCGTCGGTTGATTGGTCCTTAGGTGACGCCCTTCTAGCCACACGTAATCTCCGAGTCAGAGTTCAGGCGTGTTTCGGTGTTTGATCCACAAGGATTGTGCCTTTTTGATGAGATTGTGGGCTTCTCTCCGGGCTTCTCGGAATTGTTCTAGTCTTGTGGTGACCTGTGGGATCGGAGAAGGCTTATCGAGCCAATCAGCATGTGGATCATACCCCATGAGGAGTGAAAATGGGGACTTCCTTGTTGCCTCGTGTGGCCAGTTATTGTGCGCGAATTCTGCTATAGGTAGGAATGCCACCCAGTTGTCTTGTCGTTCATTGGCCCAAAACCGAAGGTATTGCTCCAGCCATTGGTTTGTCCTCTCCAACTGTCCATCCGTCCGAGGGTGGTACACTGTTGAAATGTTTTGTTGAATCCCCAGGATTTTACAGAGTTCCCTTGTAAATTTGGATGCGAAGCGGTGGTCCTGGTCGCTAATGATCTTTGACGGGAGTCCAAATCGTTTGAAGACATGGGTTGCGTAGAGTCCAGCAGTTCCCTCAGTGGAGATTTCTTCGTTGCAGGGTATGAATATAGATGCTTTGGTACAGTTGTGGTCCGTCACTGTGAGGATGGAGTCATAACCCTGTGATATGGGGAGTTTGGTGATAAAATCAAGGGCTATGGTTTCGAATGGCAGCGCCTCTTCTTTGGGGGTTATGGGTACTAGTGGGGCTTTAGTTGGGCGTGTGTTGACTTTATGCCTCTGGCACTCCGTGCATCCCTGGATGTAGTTTCACACATCCAGTGTAATGCTACCACGGCGTTAGTCCGACTTGGACTCGTATAATGGCGTTCACGACTTAGCAAATCTGAGAGACTCCTTCAGGGTCTCAGTGAGTCCGTAGAAAACGACCAAGGCAATCCACAGTATTTGTCTGATTAGTATGAAGGCAACTCCAAGCTGTTGGCTTGAGAGCGCCAGCATCCTAGACACAAAGGTCAGGAACTTAAGGGCTAAGGGTTAGAAGGCGCGGAGGCCTCAGAGGAGAGAGTGAATAGAAGACGAGTGGTATTTGAAGAAGACCAAGATGGCATATCTTGGTCTTCACGCTCCACTATTTATACATATTGCAGAGGTAGCTTTAAAGCTCCTCCTGTAAGTAATGTCCTCTAGCGTAAGTAGCTCGAACCCTACTACCGCTGTACTAGGAATGAGTCATACCAGCTATCACATGCTAGTACGACGTGTGGTGACTAAGTCCGTGACTAATTTCTACTTACTAACGTAGTCACAACCGTATAGTAAGAGTCCACTGCATTTACCGTATCATAAGTCCATGAAGTCCAATCGCGACATCACCCCCTTTTCAGCTGCAGTGCCCACGACGCCGGCGAAGGTGTGGTCCTGACATCCAACCATCCTGTACTTCCTCGATTCTCTCCAATGCATTAGCCATCTCCAGCCGGAACTTACTTTGCCCCAACTCTGCTTTGACCCCTCCAAGTGTGGCGGCGAGCTGGTGGAGTCGCTGCTCCATCCTCTCAGCCTTGTATGCATAAGCTCGGTAGCGATGAACCTCCGCCCGAAGGCTGATGTCGTGGAGCTCGCCGATCGCACAATCAAGGCGTGGGCAGTCGTGGTAACCGCCGGCGAAGAGGTGCATGTCCTCTTGTGGGTACTGCTCCTTACCGGTGGCCTTGACGTGGGGCTCGGTGTAGAGGGGCTGCGAGTAGACCTTCTCGCTGTCTTCGATGAGCCCCAGTACGATGGGGTCCGAGCCCATGATGACTTGGACATACGCGGCTTGGCGTGTACGTCCTTGTCCGTCGGTGATGGGGTAATGGACGAAGTCCTCCCCACGGTTGTAGCGATAGCTGTGAGGGGGCGGTCCCATGGTGGCGTGTCGTAATCAGAATAAGGGGAATGGAGGGGGTGCGTTGGCTCGCATGCCACCTTGGTATAGAGGACGCCCCTGAGTGTCGCAGGTGTAAGGGGTTTCGACAGGGTTGTCAGTGTCCGTGGCAGTGGAAATGAGGGGGTGCTCAGCTGGGTAGTTATCCGCTAAGCTTCCCCGGACCTGCTCGAGGATTGTCTCCTCGCCTCTTGCCGCTCCTTCCTCTCCCGCGTCCACTCTCGTCGCCTCCGAAGGGCTTCTTGTCGTCGTTCGGCTGCCTTCCTCAGCTGCTCCCGTTGCCAATCTTCCGTGATCCGCCTCCACCACTGCTCCTGCCACCGCTCCCAGTTGATTGTTGCCGGGGTCTTGGGCTTCTTCCTCAGCTCGATATTTGACTCGTACTGGGACAGGTCGAGATGGGGAACACTCAAGTTCCAGGAGAGCTGCACGAAGCCTATCGACTTTGGCCATCGTGAATGGGACCTCGTTAATTCGCTGGCCATCTTGGGAGAGGATCCACCAAGTGGCGGGGTTGCTGGTGTCGTCACTGTAGGAGGCCGGGATGATGGACTGGAGGGCGTTGACGACCTCTTGATAGGTGAGGGGGCCCGTGTTTCTGGCAACTCGAGCGATGGCCTCGGCGGAAGAGGGAATGGACATAGTTGAGAGTATGGAAGTGATGAGGACTCCAGTGTGGTAAAGGCGAGAGGGGGATAGGGATTGTCGATCGGTTCTCCCTGCTTTTAAGCTGCTAGTGAGTTGGGGGTTTAATAATCTGTACTCAGCTATGGCTTCATCGGTGAATACGTCGTCTTTGTTGTTATGATCCGACGCTTCGGACTTTCTCTGTGTGTATCTTTTGCTATCTTGTTTCACTTCGCTCCATTTGTCTCCTACTTTGTTACCAAAGGGGCTATCATTGTTAGCCACCCTAGACTCCGCTTCTACATCAGTACCTTGACTCGTTTTGACTCTTTGCTTCTGTATGGGCTTGTGTTCATGTTGTTTGGAACCTCGTCCTATTTAAAGCTGTACTTTACTTTGTAGGAAGCCAGACTTGGCTTCGTTTGCAATCTAGCAACCTTGCCTTCGCTCTTTGGTGTGACCTAAGCCCTTCCCCTCTTCTTGTGCATCCCCTACCTCTGTCCCTAACCCGGACATCCTCGAAGTCTTTGCAGTTGAACTATATCAACGCGTCACACCTGTTAGGACTCTGTGTACTCGCAAGACTGAGTATAGAGAAGTGTCAAACACTTCGGGCGAGGAGCCTTAATTACAGAGTAGTGGCACATATCGTGCCACACCCCAGACCACCTGTATTTCATAGCAATAAGACAATAGACGTCTTCGCTTGATACTGGTGCGATATCGAATCCCTTGAACCCACGTCCCTGCTAGGACGTAACATTTGTCGACCCACTGATTCTCCGAATCGGGATACCCCTTCCATTTGATCAGGTATTGTAAACGCCATTTCCTGCCGAAATGCTGGTGGTCCAGAACCTTCTCGACTTCGTACTCCTCTTCCCCTTCTACCAGATCCGGCGGTGGGCGCTGGAAATTTTCCCCATGCATGAGCGTTTCACGATAAGGCATGAGAAGGTCGATGTGAAACACGGGGTGTATAGCCCACTGTGTGGGGAGTTCCAACTGGTAATTTACCGGTGACAAGACCCACATGATTTTGAAAGGTCTGTGTCACCTTGCGGCGAGTTTGGGGGTCGGTTGGTTGGTTCGTAGATGACGTCCCTCTAGCCAGACATAATCTCCCACTTGGAGCTTTGGAGTATCCCGGTGTTTGACCCACATGGACTGTGCCTTTTTGATGAGATCCTGGGCCTCTTTCCACGCTTCTCAGAATTGTTCAAGCCTCGTGGTGATCTGTGGGATCGGAGATGGCTTATCGAGCCAATCAGCGCGTGGGTCGTATCCCATGAGGAGTGAAAACGGGGACTTCCTTGTGGCTTCGTGAGGCCAGTTGTTGTGCGCGAATTCTGCTATGGGTAGAAACACCGCCCAGTTATCTTGGCGCTCGTTGGTCCAAAAGCGGAGATACTGTTCCAGCCATTGATTGGTGCGCTCTGATTGTCTGTCAGTCCTGGGATGGTACGCCGTAGAGATGTTCTGCTGGATTCCCAGGATTCGACACAATTCCCGGGTAAACTTTGATGCGAAGCGGGGATCTCGGTCACTGATGATTTTAGACGGTAGTCCAAATCATTTGAAAACGTGGGTTGCATAGAGTCCGGCTGTCTCCTCCGCCGTGATTTCTTCGTTGCAGGGGATAAACACCGAGGCTTTGCTGCAGTCGTGGTCAGTTACCGTCAGGATGGTGTCGTACCCTTGCAACATGGGAAGTTTGGTGATGAAGTCGAGTGCAATAGTTTCAAATGGGAGCGCGTCTTCTTTTGGAGTGATGGGTACCAATGGGGCCTTCGTGGGTCGTGTGTTGACCTTGTGTCGCTGACATTCAGCGCATCCTTGCACGTAATTCCGGACGTCCAGTTTCAGTTCCGGCCACCAGTATCTTCATTCTACCAGTCTTGTGGTTCGTGCGATCCCGCGGTGTCCGTGTACCGGTGGGTCGTGGTGCGCGGCGATGAGTTTCTGTTTCTTGTCAAGCGATCCAGTGATCATGTACTTTCCCTGTCGGTACCATGCTCCGTTGATAAACTTTAGTTGTTGGGGGTCTACCCAGTATCATAGGGTGATTTCCATTTGCTCTGGGTTTTGCATTGCTTGTACGGTTGTTGTCCTCGCAAATATGTCTTCTGGTAATACTACCACGTTTTTGTTGTCTCGTTCTCCCTGGTCGTAGTCTGGTTGCCTTGATAGTGCGTCAGCGTGGCTGTTCTTCTTTCCTGGGATGTGGTGAATCTCGAAGTTGTATTCCATGAGCTCAAGCACTTCCCTGGCAATTCTCCGACTTATCTTCTGTGGCAGTTTCCAGTACTGGGGGTTCATGTGGTCGGAGTAGATTTTGATTTTATGTGGTGATCCTGCCAGTAGTGGTCTCCAATGCCTGAGTGCCTTGACAATTGCGAGGAGTTCCAAGTCGTATATGTCATAGTTACGCTCTGCTTTGTTGAGTGTGGCTGAGTAATAACCGATTGGGTGTCGTTTGCCGTCTTCCTTTTTCTGAAGTAGGACTGCACCTGTTGCGAATCCTGAGGTGTCCACTTCAAGCTTGAATGGATCATCGAGTTTTGGGTGGGTGAGTACGGGCTCTTCGGTGACTAAGGCTTTAAGCTTCTGGAGGGCTTTGTTCTCTTCATCTGTCCACCTCCATTCCGCATCCTTTCTCGTGAGTTTGTTGAGGGGTTTAGCGTGTGTGGCGAAGCCGCGAATGAACAGTCGGTAAAAATTGCAGAAGCCTAGGAAGGAGCGTACATCACGGACCTTTGTGGGTGTTGGCCAGTCCTTGATGCCGGAAATTTTTACCAGGTCCATGCGTGTTACCCCCTTTTCAAGGATTACCCCCAGGTAATCCATTCGCGGCTTGTTGAAAAGGCATTTCTCGAGTTTGAAGTACAGATTGTGTTCCATGGCTACTTGAAGTACATCGCTGACTGCTTCCTCGTGTTCCTTTTGTCCCGCCGGACTCTTGGTTGCAATGCCGATGTCGTCCATATATACTCGGATGGTGGTCCCTTTTTGCTCGTGTTTGATGATGGTGTCTTGGTATATGATGTTCATCATTGTTTGGAATGTAGCCGGTGAATTGGTGAGTCCGAAATACATGACCGTGGGTTCGAAGAGACCATACCGTGTTTTGAAGGCAGCTTTGTGTTTGTCACCTTCTTTAATGCAGATGTTGTTGTACCCCCAGCGAACATTGAGTTTTGTGTAGGTGTGTGCTTGACTTAAGTCCGTGATTAGATCTGATATGAGAGGTAAGGGGTATTGATTGCAGATAGTGATGGCATTGATCTTCCTGTAGTCTTGTACTGGTCAGAGTTTTCCATCTTTCTTTTTGATGAAGAAGAATGATGAAGCGTAGGGGGATTTGGATGGTCGAATGTACCCTTTCTTCAGTTGCTTGTCGAGGAACTCTTTTAACTTGCCGTCTTCTTCTTGTGTCATAGGGTAAACCTTGCAATCGATGGCCAGTGGGGTTCCTTCTTTAAATTTGATGGCGTGATCCCATGGTCGGGAAGGCGGGAATTGATAGGACGCTTCTTCGTCGAAGATTTTTGCGAACTTTTGGTATGTAGCCAGGAGCTCCACCTTATCATGAAATTGTTTAGCTTCGATCGCTAATTCGGTTGCAGTGGTACGCATCTGGCATTCATCGGATAGCTCATCTGCTATCTCCTGTTTGTCTTCTGTCCTGAGAATGCTGACGACGTGGTATTCCGTGGTGGGGTTTATAGAGCGGACTACCACTGGGAGCATTTTTTCATGAATGGTAGCGTATCTCCAGTTGATAGTGGGTTTGTAGGTGGCCAGCCAGGGATACCCCAGTACTAGGTCTTCACTTCCGATGTCCGTGACCAGGAAGCATAGTTTCTGGTGTTTCTGATTAGTCTGAACTTCGAGGTCTATATACTGGGTGATACTGCCTGCTTTATTTTCCATATTGTCTATGTTCCATATTTTCCAGGGGCGTTCTAGTTGTTGTAAGCCAAGACCCATCCTTTTGGCAAACAAGGGTCGTATGAAATTGTCGGTGGCTCCCGAATCTACGAGAGCCTTAATATCGGCCATAGCGTAACTTGTGCGAATCAATACTGGAATTCAAAGCGAACGGTAGCGAGTCATGATTACAGAGTTACAATTAACCGCCCTCACCCAGGCTGATGGGTTCAGGCGTTCTGAAAACCCTCTTTTCCCCACATTTCTTGGAGGATGAGGTCTTTTATGTTGTCCGTTTCTCCCGCTACTCCGGCTAGCCAATCTTTTGCTCTTTGCTGCGGGGGGAGTGTGGTTGCTACCCGTGCTTGGGTAGATGGTTCTTCTTGGGCGTAATAATCAGTCTCCGCCATTCGACTGGTCGTTGGTCGGGGTCGAGGCTGTGAGCAGTTTCGTGAGAAGTGCCCTGGTCTGTTACAGTTATAACAGATGACTGTCCTCATGTCTCAGGGTGGCAGGCCTCCTCCTCGTCCGTATCCTCCTTGCTGGGGTCTGGGGATGAAGGATCGGTTTGGATCCCCTACTTCAGCTACTTGGGCTCGAGTTTTATCTGCTGATGTATCCATTGCATTCGGATCATATTGGGGTGGTGGTGGTCCCCTTGGTGGCCCCCAGTTCTGGGGTTGTGGCCTCCACCGCGGTTGGGCAGATGATGGTGGAGTCTTGGTTTTGAAGTTGTCGAGGCACGCTTTCATGTGTATGTATTGCTTCTGCCTTCTCAGCGCACACCTCTTCCAGTCTTCAAACGTATGTGGCTCGTCCAACTCATAGACCTTCATGAATAGGGCTTGTGGTAGTCCCACGGTAAATCGGTCGATGGTTTGGCGGTCATTTAAGTTGTAGTGAGCTTTTCTTGCTAGTTGCTCAAATCGGACCACATACGTGTCAATGTCCTCTCCCATCATTTTGACTCCTTTTTGCAGCTCTGCTTGGGCTTGTTCCTCCTTGAGTATGTTTGAGAATCTTTTGGCGAATTCTGCTGCGACATGATTCCATAAGGTCTGGGAGTATTGACTTACTCCTCGTCGTACTTCTCGGTTCAACCATTCGAGTATAGTCAGCGTCCATTCACTGACGTTAACCCCTTTTACGTATCCCAAGAAGAGAAGGGATCATTGGTATTCGTTTTGCATGATGGGGGCATCCAAGTTCATTCCCCAGTATACGTGCCATTGCATGAGGAAGGCCTCATATTTAGTGCGGTCACCATCGAATATGGTCAGAGGTTCACCTGATAGTCTATCTGAACCATGTCCTGCTCCTGCTCCTAGTGGTGGTCCTCCTCCTGGGGGTCCACCTCCTCCTGGTGGTCTTCCTCCACCTGGGAATCCTCCTCTCATTGGTCCTTGTCCTGGAAATCCTCCTGGGAGTCCACCTGGTGGTGGGGGAGGTCCTTCTGGGGGGTCTGGTTGGTCTGGTCCTATAGCTTGGAAGATTGCTGCATCGTCTGCCGTCATCCGGTGTCCCGTGTTGGGGTTGATGGGGTTTAAGATGGCTTCTGCTTCCTCTCTAATGTGTCGTACTTCTTCTGTTACCATTGTTTCCATTGCTGTAGCCATTGGGCTTCGTATGTGAATTTCCTCTGGCACTGTGATGTGTAGGGACTCAGCTATATGGGCCAACAGGCTCGAGTCGTCTCCTGTTCCTGGTCGGACCTCGCTTTCTGTAGCCATGTGTTCTTCAGCCGGTTCTTCGTGACTTGACTCCGATGGTGCCTGTTCCCTTGGTTGTTCTTCTTCTTCTTTGTTACTGCTGTCTCCGTCTAGTGATCCCCAGTCATCTCCGTGGAGTTCTCTCGAATCAATGTCGCAGCGATAGTGCCTTCCGGCTGGTCTAACGACGTCCCACCGATTGTCTATGGGGTTCCACATAATTTCCATCCAACAGAAATTGGAGTAGTTGAACTCAACTGGTCGGTATCTGATGGCTTCTCCTGGGAAGTTGATGAATTATCTGGTGTCTCCCCTGTATTCCCTCCACCTGGCTGCACCTAGGAATCTTTGTGGTACTGATCTTTCTCCTCTGGTTTCGAGGTTGTAGGGTCGGAAGTTTCTCCACTGATCTCTTGTGGTGAACGCCACGATTGGGAGATCTTGGTCTTAATGTAACGCTACCACGGCGTCAGTCCGACTTGGACTCGTATAACGGCGTTCACAACTTAGCAAATCTGAGAGACTCCTTCAGGGTCTCGGTGAGTCCGTAGAAAACGACCAAGGCAATCCACAGTATTTGTCCGATTAGTATGAAGGCAACTTCGAGCTGTTAACTTGAGAGCGCCAGCGTCCTAGACACAAAGGTCAGGAACTTAAGGGCTAAGGGTTAGAAGGCGCAGAGGCCTCAGAGGAGAGAGTGAATAGAAGACGAGTGGTATTTGAAGAAGACCAAGATGGCGTATCTTGGTCTTCATGCTCCACTATTTATACATATTGCAGAGGTAGCTTTAAAGCTCCTCCTGTAAGTAATGTCCTCTAGCGTAAGTAGCTTGAACCCTACTACCGCTGTACTAGGAATGAGTCATACCAGCTATCACATGCTAGTACGACGTGTGGTGACTAAGTCCGTGACTAATTTCTACTTACTAACGTAGTCACAACCGTATAGTAAGAGTCCACTGCATTTACCGTATCATAAGTCTGTGAAGTCCAATTGCGACATCCAGTTTCAGTTCTGGCCACCAGTACCACCGTTCTACCAGTCGTATGGTCTTTGCAATTCCGGGGTGTCCGTGTACCGGTGGGTTGTGATGGGCAGATATGAGCTTTCATTTCTCATCTAGTGATCCCATGATGACGTACTTTCCTTGTCGATACCATGCCCCATCAACGTGTTTCAGCTGGTGTGGGTCTATCCAGTAGCGAAGGGTGATTTCGGTCTGTGGCAGTTGTTGCGTGGCTTGTACAGTCGCGACCCTCGCAAACACGTTTTCTGGTAGGACTACCACATTTTCATTGTCGCGTTCCCCTTGGTCATAGTCCGGTCTTCGCGACAAGGCGTCAGCTTGGCCATTTTTCTTTCCTGGAATGTGGTGAATCTTGAAGTTGTATTCCATTAGTTCGAGTACTTCCCTGGCTACTCTTCAGCTTATCTTCTGCGGGAGCTTCCAGTATTGGAGATTCATGTGGTCAGAGTAGATCTTGATTCTGTGCGGTGATCCAGCCAGTAGTGGTCTTCAATGTCTGAGTGCCTTGACGATGGCGAGGAGTTCCAGGTTGTAGATGTCGTAGTTTCTCTTGGCTTTGTTCAGGGTAGTTGAGTAGTATCCAAGGGGGTGCTTTTTGCCGTCCTCTTTCTTCTGAAGCAGTACTGCTCCGGTTGCGAATCCTGACGCGTCCACTTCTAATTCGAATGGGTCATCTAGTTTTGGGTGGGCTAACACCGGTTCTTCTGTTACTAGTGACTTGAGCTTTTTGAAGGCCTTATCCTCCTCGTCCGTCCATCTCCATTCTGTGTCCTTCCTTGTAAGTTTATTGAGAGGTTTGGCATGTGTGGCGAAGCCACAAATGAAGAGTCAGTAAAAATTGCAGAAGCCCAGGAATGAATGTACATCACGGACCTTAGTTGGCGTGGGCCAGTCTTTTGTAACGCTACCACAGCGTTTAGTTCGACTTGAACTCGGGCAAGGGCGTTCACGACTTAGCTGGTCGTAGACACTCGCGTAGTGTCTCGGTGATCCCGTAGAATACTACTAAGGCAATCCACAAAAGGCGCCCCAATAGTACTAAGGCAACTCCGACTTGATGTGTCGACAGGGCCAGGGTCTTAGACTCGAAGGTCAAGACTTATAAGGACGTTGTCCCCTTTAGAAAGACGAAAGAGAAGTAGGATTAGGGACAAGAGACGAATGAAAGAGTGGTATTGAGAAGAAGACCAAGATGCTCTTCTTGGTCTTCACGAACCACTATTTATACATATTCTAGAGGCAGCTTTAAAGCTCCTCTTCAGGTAGTGTCCCGTAGCGTAAGTAGCTCGAACCCTACTACAGCTATCCTAGTAATGAGTCATACTATCACATGCTAGTACGATCCGTGCTGACTGATACAAGTGGTCCATGACTAATACTCGCTTACTATCGTAGTCATAACCGTATAGTAAGCGTCCACTTCACTCCTCGTACCGTAATATGAGTCCGATCGTAACATCTTTAATACCTGAAATTTTTACCGGGTCCATGCGTGTTACCCCCTTTTCAAGGATTACCCCCAGGTAATCTATTCGCAGCTTGTTGAAGAGGCACTTCTCGAGTTTGAAGTAAAGGTCGTGGTCCATTGCTACCCATAGTACATCGCTTACGGCCTCCTCGTGTTCCTTTTGTCCCGCCGGGTCCCTTGTGGCTATGCCAATGTCGTCCATATAGACTCGTATGACGGTTCCTTTTGTTCGTGCTTTGTGATGGTGTCTTGGTATATGGTATTCATCATGGTTTGGAAGGTCGCCGGTGAATTGGTGAGTCCAAAATACATGACCGTGGGTTCGAAGAGACCGTACCATGTCTTAAAGGCTGCTTTGTGTTCATCGCCTTCTTTGATGCGTACGTTGTTGTACCCCCATCGGACATCAAGCTTGGTATAGGTGTGGGCTTGGCTAAGGTCCGTAATAAGATCTGAAATGAGAGGTAGTGGGTATTGGTTGCGGATGGTGACAGCGTTGATCTTCCTATAGTCTTGTACCGGTCGGAGTTTTCCATCTTTTTTCTTGATGAAGAAAAACAATGATGCGTAAGGGGATTTGGATGGATGGATGTACCCCTTCTTGAGCTGTTCGTCTAGGAATTCCTTTAACTTGCCGTCTTCCTCTTGTGTCATGGGGTAGACTTTGCAGTCGATAGCTGATGGTGTACCTTCCTTAAATTTGATGGCGTGGTCCCACGGTCTCAACGGTGGAAATCGGTTGGACGCTTCTTCACTAAAAATCTTTGCGAACTGTTGGTAAATTGGTGGAAGCTCGACTTTTTCATGGAATTGCTTAGCTTAAATAGCCAGTTCAGTGGCCATGGTGCAGAGTTGGCTTTCCTCTATGAGGTCTTCTACGATGTTTTGTTTGTCTTCTTCGATCATGGTGGTACCAATCACGTGATGTTCTTTTGTGGGGTTGATGGATTGGATTACAATGGGCATCATTTTTTCGTGAATGGTTGCATGTCTCCAGTTGATCGTGGGTTTGTACGTCGCCAGCCAGGGATATCTGAGTACTAGATCCTCGTTTCCTATATCTGTAACTAGGAAGCACATTTTTTGGCGTTGTTGGTTAGTTTGGACCTCAAGATCCACGTAGTGGGTGATACTGCCTGCTTTGTTTTCCATGTTATCTATATTCCATATCTTCTTTGGTCAGTCTAATGGTTGTAAACTGAGGCCCATTCGTTTTGCGAATGAAGGGTGTATGAAATTGTTGGTGGCTCCGGAGTCCACTAGTGTTCTGATGTTGGCCATAGTGTAACTTGTGCAAATCGAGACTGGAATTCGAAGCGATCGATAGTGAGTCATGATTACAGAGTTACAATTGACTGCCCTCACCCAGGCCGATGGGTGAGGGCATTCTGAAAACCCTCTTTCCCCCACATTTCTTGGAGGATGAGGTCCTTTACATCATCTGTTTCTCCTGCTACCCCTGCCAACCAGTCCTTTGCTCTCTGCTGTGGGGGTGCCGTGTTGGCTGCTCAGGCCTGCTGTAACGTCTACCATGGACGTTGGCCTGACTTAGGTGTCTGTATAACGTGGGTTCACTTCTGGACGGAATCGATGGTTGTCGGGGCTGTTGGGGAAGACTGCGGGATGCCGCTGATAGGCTCCGAGATGGTCGCAGTAAGTATAAAGGGGAAGGTTGAGGGGTACGTTCGGAGGGGGTTCAGCGACTTTACAAATGTATCTCCAATGGGGGTTGTCGACAATGTAGTAGCACTTGTATGGTCTGGCAACATGAGAGTTGAGGTACTCGAATACGAGGTGACATGTGGTTTCAGGGGGATAAGTCATGATCAGGGTGTCCACCATTCACGAAGGAACTGGGGATAGAAGTCATGGGGATCCCTCTTGGTCTGAAGGGATATGCCGGAGCTAGTTCACTTGAGAGTTCCGGGAACTCTCAGCACAGGAGATGAGACTGGAAGTGGTATTCAAAGAAGACCAAGATGGGGATCCTGGTCCGTAATACTACGAGCTTAAATACATGTAAGGGAACTAGTTCTAGCTCCGCTTAAACTTGTATGTAGCCAATAGCGTAAGTAGCGTAAACCCTAGGACAGGGATCCTAGGAATCAGTCATCCACAACGTAATACTCGTATCGTACAACAATAGAACTCGGGAGGAAATGCATAAGACACATCATGTACAACAATAGGAGTCATCAGTCAGCCAAGACACGAGGCATTAAGATCTGAAGTCCATGACACATTACTGCTGACACGTCGAGTCATCGCGAACACGTCAGAGTTCGTAACTGGGCCGGGTAGTCCGAGAGCGAAACGTAACACCTGCGCTGGGGGTTCTTCCTGTGCGTAGTAGTCGGTTTCTGTCATCCGACTCGTGGTTGCCCTTCGACGTGGCTGTGGGCAGTTTCATGAGAAGTGTCCGGTCTGATTACAATTGTAGCAGACGACTGTCCTCATGTCTCGGGGTGGAGCTCCTCCTCCTCTTCCGTATCCTCCTCGTTGAGGTCGAGGGATGAATGGTCTATTTGGGTCCCCTACTTCGGCTACCCTCGCGCGTGTTCTATCTGCCAAGGTATCCATTGTGTGTGGGTCATACCTGGGCAGTGGTGGTGGTGGTCCCTGTGGTGGGCCCCAGTTAGGGGGGTTCGGCCTCCAGCGGGGTTGTGCTGATGACGGGGGTGCTTTGCTCTTGAAGTTGTCGAGGCGTGCTTTCATGTGAATATATTGTTTCTGCCTCCTTAGGGCACACCTCTTCCAGTCTTTGAAGGTGTGAGGTTCATCCAGCTCGTATACTTTCATAAACAGGGCTCGTGGTAGCCCCGCCATGAAGCGGTCGATCGTTTGGCGGTCGTTTAGGTTGTAGTGAGCTTTTCTGGCGAGTCACTCAAACTGGACCATGTATGCGTCAATGTCTTCTCCCGTCATTTTAATCCCTTTTTGCAGTTCAGCCTGAGCTTGCTCTTCCTCGAGTATGTTTGAGAACCGTTTGGTGAATTCTGTCGCAATGTGGTTCCACAGGGTTTGGGAGTATTGACTCACTCCTCGTCGTACTTCTCGGTTTAACCATTCGAGCATGGTTAATGTCCATTTGCTGACGGTGACTCCTTTTACATATCCCAAGAAGAGAAGGGATCATTGGTATTCGTTTTGCATGATAGGGGCGTCCAGGTTCATTCCCCAGTAGACATGCCATTGTGTTAGAAATGCCTCGTATTTAGCGCAATCTCCATCGTATATGGTCAGAGGTTCACCTGATAATCTGTCCGATCCCTGTCCTCCTCCTCTTGGTCCTGGAGGGGGTCCTTCTCCTCCTGGTGGTCCTCCTCCTGGTGGTCCTTCTCCTCCGGGTGGTCTTCCTCCTCCCGGGAATCCTCCTCCTATTGGTCCTTGTCCTGGGAATCCCCCTGGTAGTCCACTGGGTGGTGGCGGTGGGCCAGTAGGGGGGTCCGGTTGGTCTGGGCCTATCGCTCGAAATAGTGCAGCGTCATCTGCTGTCATTCGGTGGCCGGTGGAGGGGTTTATAGGGTTGAGGATGGCTTCTGCTTCCTCTCTGATGCGTCGTACTTCATCCATCGTCTGGACTTCTGTGGCCATGGGGCTTCTGATGTGGATTTCTTCTGGGACTGTGATGTGTAGGGACTCAGCTATGTGGGCTAATAGGCTTGAATCGTCTCCTGTTCCCAGTCGTATTTCGCTTTCTGTAGCAGTATGTTCTTCTACTTGCTCCTCGTGACTTGATTCCGAGGGTGCTTGTTCCCTTGGTTGTTCTTCTCCTTCGCTTTCGCTTTCACTTTCACTGTCTCCGTCAAGTGGTCCCCAGTCTTCTCCTTGAAGCTCTCTGGAGTCGATGTTGCAGCGATAGTGTCTTCCGGCCGGTCTAACAACGTCCCACTGGTTGTCTATGGGGTTCCACGTAACTTCCGTCCAACAGAAATTTGAATAGTTGAACTCAACTGGGCGATATCTGATAGCATCTCCAGGAAAGTCAACAAAGTACCCAGTGTCTCCCCTATACTCTCTCCACCTTGCTGTGCCCAGAAATCGTCGTGGTACTGATCTTTCTCCTCTTGTTTTGAGGCTATAGGTTCGGAAGTTTCTCCACTGTTCTCTTGTAGTGAACGCCACGTTTGGGGATCTTGGTCTTAATGTTACGCTACCACGGCATTAGTCCGACTTGGACTCGTACGAAGGCGTTCACGACTTAGCGGGTTCTGAAGCTATACTCCAACGTCTGTGATATCCTGTAGAATACGACCAAGGCGATCCACAGGACACGAGCAAATAGTATCAAGGCAACTGCCAGTTGCGGACTTCGGTTTGCCAGGATCCTAGACTCAAAGGTCAGGAAGATTAGAAGTGAGGCAGAGGCGCGAAGGCCCAGAGAGACGAGTTGATGAAGTGGTATTTGGAAGAAGACCAAGATGGCGTATCTTGGTCTTCGACAGCCACTATTTATACATATAAGAGGTAGCTTTAAAGCTCCTCTGTGAGTCCAATATCCAGTAGCGTAAGTAGCTCGAACCCTACTACAGCTATCCTAGTAATGAGTCATGCTAGCAATCACATGCTAGCACGACGTGCTGACTGATCTAAGTCCATGACTAATTACTGCTTACTATCATAGTCATAACTGTATAGTAAGTGTCCTAATCGTCGTTCCATAACAACGCCGGTGTTCGAAGAACCCTTGGAGCACCCTCACTGGTGCGGGAAGTGCTTGAGATTTGATGCGCGACACGACAAGATCAAGTGTCCACAGTACGAGGTGTGTAGGCGGTGCAGGGAACATGGGAGGTACTTATTCCTCCAGCGGCATGTATGCCCAGTGGATGACCGGGACGATGAAACTAATGACCTGTAACGTCTACCACGGACGTTGGCCTGACTTAGGCGTCTGTGTAACGTGGGTTCCCTTTGGGGCGAAATCGATGGTTGTCTGGGCTGTCAGGGAAGACTGCGGGGTGTCTCTGATAGGCTCCAAGGTGATCACGGTAAGTGTAAAGGGGGAGGTCGAGGGGCACGTTCAGGGGAGGTTCTGGGACTTTACAAATGTACCTCCAATGAGGGTTGTCGACTATGTAGTAGCACTTGTAGGGTTGAGCGACGCGAGAGTTGAGATATTCAAAGACGAGGTGGCATGTGGTTTTGGGCGGGTAGGTCACAGTTGGAGTATCCACCATTCACAAGGGAACTGGGGAGTAAGATCACGGGGATCCCCCTTGGTCTCAAAGGGATATGCCGGAGCTAGTTCACTTAGAAGTCTCGCAGACTCCTAGTATCAGAGACAAGTCAAGAGGTGGTATTCGAAGAAGACCAAGATGGGGATCCTGGTCCGTAGTACTATGAGCTTAAATACACGTAAGGGAGCTAGTTCCAGCTCCGCTCAAACTTGTATGTAGCCAATAGTGTAAGTAGCGTAAACTAATAATAGAATGCGCAGTCATCATCGTAATCCGAATCACATACAACAATAGAAGTTATCAGTCAGCATAGTAATTGTCATCACGTACAACAATAACAGGCATCAGTCATCCAAACATGAGGCAACAAGATCCAAAGTCCATGACATATTACTGCTGACGTGCCGAGTCATCACATACACGTCAGAGTCCAAAACTGGGCCGAGTCAGTCTGAAACCAAAACGTAACATCACCCCCTTTTCAGGTTCAAGCCCCAGCTTGACCATGCATGACAGCCAAGGGGTTGGTGCCCACTTCGCGTAGAGCTTGGATCTGGGCTATCTCCTCGGTGTCTTCATCGGCTTGGGGTCCACAATGAAGTGAAGCCCGCTTGTTCTCAATGTGATCCACTGCGTGAGCCCTCTGAAGTCAGGCAACGCACCTGTTCCTCTTGATCTCCAGTCGCTCCAACTTCATCTGCTCCGCCGCTACCCGATGTTGCTGAGCACGCCAGCCAAGAGTCATGCATTGGTATTGATGCACCTTGGCCACAAGGGTCGCGTCCTTCATGTGAAGGAGCGCCTGATCGACGGAGTCCACTAGTCCTAAATCGGAGAGCAGGAACATGAGGTTGTCGTCGGAGTAAGTGGGGGTAGGGGACTGTCCGTCGTAGTAAGGGGTGATGTGGACTGGCTTCCCGTACTGCTGGTTGCACCCAGCGCGGAATGCCAGTACGAAGGGGTCGGCAGTGAGGATGAGCTGAGTATACTGGGCTGGCCAAAGACATTCTTGAGTGTCTCGAATCTGGAAGTGTACTCCCCAGTTGAACTGGTATCCCCAAGGAGGGGGAGTTTCCGGCCAATCCTCGGCCTCCAACACATATTCCTCTTCTTGATCACTGTGAAGTGCGGATTGAGGTGGCGTCGGTAGTGTGAGAGCTTCCCCGGTGGGTCCGCATAGCGGGGGGGTTTCCGAGTGTGTTGTGGTGAGATGGGTGGCGTAACGTAAATACGAATGCGCTTCGAGACGTTCGGCTGGGTCGTACGGATCCCCGCCCTCATCGGGCCCCGGCAGGGTTGCTGGTCGACTGGGCATGTAGCCCTGTTTGTCGCCTGCTGGAGTAGGCGCTCTGGTTGGGACGTAGTTGCTCCCAAGACAACTGGGCTGGTTGGTCTCGGAATAAAGAGTGGGGGACAGCGAAGGAACTCAGGATGACGTGGGGGAAGCAGGACAACTTCCTCGTTGGTGAAGGGAGAGGGTAGACGACAGGGGTGACGGTGGCGTGGACTGTGTTCGGTAAGGAGCTGCCAGACTGGTATTGACAACATAGCGGAAGTGCACTGGAGAGGAAGGGCGCATGAGTAGTGGTGGTAGTGGTAGAAGGAGATGGGGACGTCTCTTGGGATTTCCCTGCACTTATATGTGTTTCACGAGCGGGGTTGGAATTTTTGAATTCCCAAATTGCGTCATCTGCAAACACGTCATCCTTATCCACCCACTGGTTGTTTGAATCAGGGTAGCCCTTCCATTTGACCAAATACTGTAATTTGCAACTTCTGCCGAAACACCGAGAGTCTAGAATTTTCTCAACCTCATACTCTTCTTCGCTGCCCACTAGATCCGGTGGTGGGCGCTGATAGTTGGGTCTGTGCGTGGGTGTTTCGTGATAGGGCGTAAGAAGATCCACATGGAATACCGGATGTATCTGCCACTGCATGGGAAGTTCTAGCCGATAGTTGACCGTGGACATCACCTGGACAACTTTAAAGGGGCTGTGGCGTCTGGCCGCTAATTTCGCCATTGGTTGGTGTGTTACGATTCTCTCTTCTGTTTCCGTGGATGCTTCCGTTCCTTACTTCTTGTTCCCACACCCCACCTTGTTACGCCCATAACTCATCACGCGCCCAACCGTTTCCCATGATCTCTTCGCCGCACGATACGCCTTCATGCCCCTTTCCTTGTATATCAAAGTTCACGGCGCTCCGGTCTCAGCTGACTCCCACATGACCCCACGCAATCACTGATATTCCTTACTATAGTTCGGCCTTTGTTCTACTTTTGTTTAGGACTCCACGTATCGCGCCATATGTTTGTTGCATACAAACATCCTGTACTAGTATATAAGTCGCACGCTACCTAGCTTGTACGGTAGACTTGACTTCTTGTGTAATACCACATCGTTGTCAATCCACAAACGACTTTGGCTCGCTGTTTTGCTTGAGCACGACTTTGGTTCGCCTTTTTGCTTGAACCCCAGAAACCCTGATTATCACCTACGTGTCTGAGGAGACCGTGTGGTGCTTATTCATTGTAACGCTACCACAGCGTTTAGTTCGACTTGAACTCGGGCAAGGGCGTTCACGACTTAGCTGGTCG
>QFDY01004667.1:0-31939 GCA_003315925.1 Lactarius sp. MG121
CTCGAGGCGCTCGGCTGGGTCGTACGGATCCCCGCCCTCGTCGGGCCCTGGCGGGGACGCTGGCCGACTGGGCACATACCCTTGTTCGTCGCCCGCTGGAGTGGGTGCTCTGGTCGGGACGTAGTTGCTTCTGAGGTGGCTGGGCTGGTTGCTCTCGGAATAAACAGTGGGGGTCGGCGAAGGAATTGGGGATGGCCCAGGGGAAGGAGGACGATCTCCTTGCTGGTAAAGGGCGAGGGTAGACGACAGGGGTGACGGTGGCATGGACTGTACTTGGTAAGGTGCGGATAGCTCGGTGTTGACGACATAGCGGAAGTTGACTGGGGAGGATGAGTGCATGAGTACTGGTGAGGAGAGGAGAGGGAGATGGGGACGTCTCTTGGAGTTTCCCTGCGCTTATATGCACTTCGCGAGCGGGGTTGGAAATTTTGAACTCCCTTATCGCGTCGTCAGCAAACATGTCATCCTTGTCGACCCACTGGTTGTCCGAATCTGGATATCCCTTCCATTTGACCAGGTACTGGAGCTTGCGACTTCTGCCGAACTGCCGAGAGTCCAGAATCTTCTCGACCTCGTATTCCTCTTTGCTGCCTACCAGATCCGGTGGTGGGCGCTGGTAATTAGGTCCGTGCATGGGTGTTTTGCGATAAGGCGTCAGGAGGTCCACATGGAACACTGGGTGAATCTGCCACTGCGTGGGAAGTTCTAGGCGGTAGTTGACTGTGGACATCACCTGAGCAACCTTAAAGGGGCCATGACGTCGCGCCGCTAGTTTTGCCGTGGGTTGATGCGTACGTAGGTGGCGTCCTTCTAGCCACACTTGATCTCCAATTTGGAATTTGGGCGTGTCTTTTGCCTTGATCCACCCCTGCTGCGCTTTGATCATCAATGACTGGGCGCGATTTCGAAGTTCTTTGAACTGTTTGACCCTGAGCGCCACCTGTGGGATCGGAGATGGTCTATCGGTCCAATTGGCACGAGGGTTGTATCCCATGAGGAGCTGGAACAGAGATTCCTTAGTGGTTTCACTGGGCCAGTTGTTATGTGTGAACTCAGCCATGGGGAGATAATGAATCCAGTTGTCCTGCCATTCGTTGACCCAGAATCTCAAGTACTGTTCCAGCCATTGATTTGTTCGCTCCGACTGCCCATCAGTTCATGGATGGTATGCCGTAGAGATGTTCTGTTCGATTCCCAGGATTTTGCATAACTCGCGTGTGAACTTCGAGGCGAATCTGGGGTCTCGATCGCTGATTATCTTGCCTGGTAGTCCGAACCGAGGGAACACGTGTTTGACGTATAAGGAGGCTGTGCCTTCGGCCGATATTTCTTCCTGACACGGGATGAACAGGGACATTTTTGTACAGTCATGGTCTGTTATCGTGAGGATCGTATCGCAGCCCTGTGCCTCAGGGAGTTTAGTGATGAAATCAAGCATGATAGTTTCAAATGGCATAGCTTCAGGTTTTGGGAATATTGGGTGTAGTGGCGCTTTGATGGCCCTGGTATTGACTTTAATCCTTTGACAGTCGGCGCATCCTTTGACGTAGTCCATGACTTCGTTCCTAAGACCTGGCCACCAGTAATATCGCTCCACGAGTTTGATGGTCCAACTGATTCCCGGGTGTCCGTATACTGGAGGGTCGTGATGGTTTTTGATAAGTTCCCACTTCTCAAGGAGTCCCCCTGTGACTACTCGGCGCCCGTCTTTGTACCATGTGCCTTCGACTTTCTTTAGTCCATGTGGGTCTATCCAGGGGCGGAGTTTGTCGTCATCTTGGGCGTACACCGGGTTCACCTTTTCCATTTCTTGTACTGAGATAGTGGCGTTGATTCAAAGAGGGTCTTCCGTCGTATCTATTGCTGCGGCCCTGACAAAGATCTCATCGGGTAGCACCGTGACTTGGTCATTGTCTCCTTCTCCTTGATTGTAGTCCGGGCATCTAGATAGGGCATTGGCTTGTCCATTCACCGTTCCCTTAATGTGGTGAATCTCGATGTCATACTCTGAGAGTTCTAGTACTTCCCGTGCTACCCGGCGACTTATCTTTTGTGGAGAGCACCAGTATTGAAGGTTCATGTGGTCCGAGAATACTTTGATCTTGTGTGGGGATCCTGCTAGGTAGTGGCGCCAATTTCGAAGTGCTTTAACGATTGCCAGTAGCTCGAGGTCGTAGATGTCGTAGTTCCGTTCTGCCACGCTGAGAGTGTTCAAATAGTAGGCAATGGGATGTCTTTTGCTGTCTTCTTTGCGTTGGAGTAGTACTGCTCCCACTGCGAATCCTGAAGCGTCCACCTCGAGCTCGAATTGATCTCCCAGTTTGGCGTGTGCGAGGACTGGTTCTTCTGTGACGAGCTTCTTGATCTTGTCAAACGCCTCTTGTTCTACCGTCGTCCATGTCCATTCCGTGTCTTTGCGCGTGAGTTTGTTGAGGGGGCGGGCGTGTGTGGCAAAATTTCGGATGAAGGCGCGGTAAAAGTTGCAGAAGCCTAGGAACGATCGCACCTGTTTGACGTTTTTGGGGGTTGGCCAGTCTTTGATGCCGGAAATTTTGACGGGGTCCATGCGTGACACCCCCTTTTCAATGATTACCCCCAGGTAATCGATGCTTGGCACGTGGAAGGTACATTTCTCTGGTTTGAGGAATAGGTCATTTTCTTCTAGTAGATCCAGAATATTGTGTACCGCGTCGATGTGTGCTTGTTCCGTGGATCGAGTGGCTATACCTATGTCGTCCATATATACCCTAATGATCGTACCTTTGGTCTCATGATACGCTATGAGATCTTTGCAGATTTCGTTCATCATGGTTTGGAACGTCGCCAGAGAGTTGGTCAACCCAAAGAACATTACCGTTGGTTTGAAAAGTCCGTATTTCGTTTTAAATGCTGCTTTTTCCTGGTCGCCTTCTCTGATCCTTATATTGTTGTAGCCCCAGCAAATGTCCAGCTTGGTGAATATGAACGCTCCGCTTAGGTCGGCAATGAGTTCCGGGATGAGTGGAAGGGGGTATTGATTGCGTATAGTCCAATTGTTGATGTTCCGGTAGTCCTGCACGGGGCATAGTTTTCCGTCCTTCTTTTTAATGAAAAAGAATGAGGATGCGTATGGGGATTTAGAGGGTCGAATGTAACCCTTGGCCAGTTGTTCGTCGATCCATTCTCGAAGTGCTTTGTCTTCTGTTTGGCTCATTGGGTAGATCTTGCAGTCGATCGTGTCTGGCACGTTCGGTTTGAAGTCGATTGCGTGGTCCCATGGTTTCGATAGCGGGAAGCGATTGGATTCTTCCTCGCTAAAGATTTTGACGTGCCGTTGATATTCTTCTGGGACCGCTTTCTTTTCCGTGTATTGCTTGGCTTCGATGGCCATTTCCGTTGACATTGTTGCGCGGAGGCGGGTATCTTCGAGATCACACTCCTTTCGCAGTTGCTCCTCGATTTTTTGTTTGTTGGGAAGTAGCAACTTCTCGAGTACTAGTCGAGCGATGATTGGATCTATTCTTGGTTTTGTAGGGTTGATGGTGCGAAGAACGACGGGGTACTCAGCTTCGTTCAGGGTAGCCGTAGCCCACTAAATGTTGGGTTGGAACGTGGCTAGCCAGGGGTACCCCAATATTATGTCTTCTCCTCCTACGTCGGTTACCAGGAATCTCATTTCTTTTGTGGTCCCTTTTGTCTGTACTTCCAGATCCACGCAGTGGGTGATTTTGCCCCCTTTGTTGTGCGTGCCGTCGATATTCCAGATCTTCCGGTGACGGTCTAGTTCTTTGAGGCCTAGCCTCATTCGTTTGACGAAGTCCGGATGTATGAAGTTGTTAGTGGCTCCGGAGTCCACTAGTGCTTGTTTGTCGGCCATGGCGTAACTTGCGCGCAATGAAACTGGAACATGCATAGATTGATAGCGCATTATGAACACAGAATTACACCGTAATGCCCTTACCCAGGCCGTCGGGTTTAGGCACTTTGAAAATCCTCTCGCCCCAACAAGTCCCGAACTACCAAGTCCCTGGCTTCGTCGTCTAAGTTTTGGACTCTGTTTATCCAGCTGGTCGCCCGTTCTTGTGGCGTATCAGTGGTGGCGCGGGCGCCGCAGCTGCTGCTGCCGTCTTCTTCGAATTGGATCAGAGGTTTGTCTTGAACGCTTTGGACTTCTTCGATGAATGCTCCCCTGCCTTGGTGGGGTTGCCAGTTTGTATTAACATGTGGCTTGCAGGGTTGGCGGCAGTCGCGTTGGAAGTGGCCCATTTTGCCGCAGTTGAAGCATTTGACATTGCTTGCGTCGATAATTCCTCTGTTGGGACGTCCCCCCTGCGGGGTGTACGGTGGTCGGGTGTAGTCGATTTCCTCCAAGCCCGCGAGGCAAGCTCTGACTCTTCCGGGGGTGGTATCCATGGCATCAGGGTGACTCCTGAATGCCTGCCATCCCTGACGTGGCTGCTGAGGGCGGTTTGGAGCGTTGAAAGTTCTGAGAGAGGTGTTGCCCAGCTTACCGGGTCCCGGGGGTTTACATCCCCCCAAACGCGTTTGTAGATGCATCCATTTGCGCTGCTGTTCAAGCGCCGCCGTTTTCCATTGAGCGTACGTGTTTGGACTATGGAAGTTGTACACGTTTTTGTAAAGTTCCACCGGAAGTCCACTGGTGAATTTGTCGAGAACCAAGGAATCGTCGAAACGGTATCCTGCCTCTCTAACTGCCTTCTCAAATTTGGCGACGTATGAGTCGATGTCTTGTCCTTCCATGCAGAAACCCTTCTGGAGTTCCTGTTGCGCCCTTTCCTTCTCAAGGGTATCAGCGAAGGTGCTGCGGAACCCGAGTTCTACGGCTTCCCAAATCCACTTGTCGTAGGGTCCATGTTTGGCCTTGTAAGCTTTGACCCATTTGGTGGTGGACAGGACCCATTCGTTAACGTGGTCCCCTTGAATGTACGTGAGGAAGATCAGTGCTTTTCGATAGGGAAGGGTGAACGCAGGGTTATCGTAGTTGGTTTCGACAAACAACTCCCATTGGGTGAGGAATTGCTGTACTTTGGTGCGATCTCCTGTGAATACGAGGGGTTCTTTGCCTATAAATTTCTCAGGTCTGGTTCCGCTTGACACATTTGGTCCTGTGAATAATGGTCCTCCGGGGTCGCCTCCTCCGTCGTCTCCTCCTTCACCGCCGGGTCCTTCAGGCGGGGGTCCTCCTCCTCGGCTAATGCGCGCGGGTTCCTGGAATGTAGTTGGTTGTTCGGTGATCGTGGTGGTCATGTCTGTAGGGATGGACTCAGCTAGTAATCCTAATTGTATTTCTTCCTCTTCTGCTTGTGCTTTGAGAATGCGGATTTCTTCGGGATTGCTTCCCAATGATGGGGAAGGTGCAGGTGTCTTGGGAGTAGGGGAGCGGACTGGTTCTTCTTCTTGTCCGTCGATAGGTCCCCACTGATCTCTAGTAGTTACTTCGCTTTGGCGAATGTCGAGATGGAGGCTTGATCCTGTGGGTCTGACGACTTGTAATTTGCCTTGGAGTTCGTCCCACCTAATCTCTGCCCAACAGGTGTGGTCGAAGTTGAATTCTACTGGGATGAGTCCGGTTTTGCCGTCCTTGTAAGTGTAGAGAACTACGTAGCCTGGGTCTCCTTGTTCTGTCTGCCAAAATGCTCCTTTGAGGTATTGTTTGGGGACGTTGCGTTCCCCTCTTCTGTCGATGTGATACGGTCTGAATGGGATCCAAAGATCGCGGGTTGTTACTGCGGAAGCCACGTTGAAGGATCTTGGTCTTAATGTAACGTCTACCACAGACGTTCGTCTGACTTAGACGCTGTTGTAACGTGGGTTCCCTCGTGGGTAGAATCTGTGATTATCCGAAGAGCCTGGGAAGACTGCGGGGTGAGGCCAGTACGTGCCTGTAGAGTCTCGGTACATGTAGAGCGTCTCCTGTACGGGAACGTTGGGAGGTGGACCGGGCACTTTGCAAATGTATCTCCACCGAGGGTTGTCGATGATATAGTAACAGTGAGTGGGTCGAGCGGTACGTGAGTTGAGGTATTCGAAGACTAAGTGGCACGTGGTATTTGGCGGGTATTGCTCGACGGGCGTGTCTACCATTCACGTGGGAATTGGAGACGAAGTCACGGGGATCCCCCTTGGTCATGAAGGGATATGCCGGAGCTAGCTCACTTAGGGACTTTGCGAGTCCCTAGCACAGAAGACGAGTGAAGAGTGGTATTTGAAGAAGACCAAGATGGGGATCCTGGTCCGTACTACTGCAACCTTAAATACAAGTAAGGGAGCCAGTTCTAGCTCCGCTCGAACTCGTACTGAGCCAATAGCGTAAGTAGCGTAAACTAATAATAGAATGCGCAGTCGTCATCGTAATCCGAATCACGTACAACAATGGGAAGCATCAGTCAGCATAGTAAGTCACATCATGTACAACAATAGAAGTCATCAGTCAGCCGGAACACGAGGCAACAAGATCCGAAGTCCATGACACATTACTGCTGACATACCGAGTCATCGCGAATACGTCAGAGTCCACAACCAGGCCGGGCAGTCCAGGAACGAAACGTAACACCTCGTTTGCCTTTGACCTCATTCCTTGGCCTTCGTGTCTAAGGAGTCAGCTATTTCGTGATACCAAGTCTTCGTTACTTTGGTTTTCCTAGCTCGGGCCCTTTGGACAGCTATAGTCATATTCCACAGTCTTTTAAAGATGCTGGAACAGCTTCATTGATATCACTAAGTTGTGGACACCCTTTACTTGGTCCAAGTTGGACTCACGCTGTGGTAGCGTTACATTAAGACCAAGATCTCCCATTGTGGCGTTCACAACATGAGAACAGTGGAGAAACTTCAGACCCTACAGCCTAGAAACAAGAGGAGAATGAGGAGTACCACAAAGATTCCTAGGAGCAGCCCAGTGGTGGGAATATCAAGGAGACACAGGATACTTCATCAACTTCCTAGCAGACCCTGTCCAATACAGACCAGTTGAGTTCAACTACACGAACTTTTGCTGGACAGAGATTACATGGAACCCTGTAGGCAATTGGTGGGACATTGTCAGGCCAACAGGAAGACATCACCACTGCAATATAGACTCACGAGAACTCCATGGAGATGACTGGGGAACTCTTGATGGGAATAGTGACACAGATGAGTCACACAGTGATGAAGAACAACCCAGAGTGTAACGTCTACCACGGACATTGGCCTGACTTAGGCATCAGTGTAACGTGGGTTCCCTTCAGGGTGATATTGGTGGTTGTCGGGACTGTTGGGGAAGACCACGGGATGTCGCTGGTAAGCTCCGAGATGGTCGCGATAAGTGTAAAGGGGAAGGTCAAGGGGTACGTTTGGGGGAGGCTCAGGGACTTTGCAGATATACCTCCAACTGGGGTTGTCAACAATGTAGTAACACTTGTAAGGGTGAGTGACGCGTGAGTGAGATATTCAAAGACAAGATGACACGTAGTCTCGGGTGGGTAAGTTACGGTTGGAGTATCCACCATTCACAAGGGAACTGGGGAGTAAGGTCACGGGGATCCCTCTTGGTTGTGAAGGGATATGCTGGAGCTAGTTCACTTAAGAGTTCCTCGAACTCTTAGCACAGAAGACAATAGGAGAGTGGTATTCGAAGAAGACCAAGATGGGGATCCTGGTCCGTAGTACTACGAGCTTAAATACATGTAAGGGAGCCAGTTCTAGCTCCTCTCGAACTTGTATGTAGCCAATAGCGTAAGTACCGTAAATCCTAGGACGGGGATCCTAGGAATCAGTCATCCACAACATAATACTAGTATTGTACAACAATAGAACTTGGGGACGAACGCGTAAGACACATCACATACAACAATGGGGATCATCAGTCAGCTGAGACACGAGGCGGATAAGATCCGAGTCCATGACACATTACTACTGACATACCGAGTCATCACGGATATGTCAGAGTCCACAACTGGGCCGGGCAGTCCAAGAACCGAAATGTAACACAGAGAATGACCAACATCAGAGTCAAGCCATGAAGAGGCAGTCAAAGAACATACAGCCACAGAAAGTGAAGTACGCCCCAGGACAGGAGACGACTCAAGCCTTTTGGCACACATAGCTGAGTCCCTACACATCACCGTACCAGAGGAAATCCACATCAGATCCCCAATGGCCACAGAAACCCACACCGAAATGCAAGCCATAGAAGAAGTACAACGTATTTGAGAGGAAGCTGAAGCCATCCTCTGACCCATTAACCCTGAGACAGGACACTGAATGACCACAGATGACACAGCAATCTTTAGGGCGATTGGACCTGACCAACCAGACCTACCAGCAGGACCACCTCCACCACCAGGAGGACTACTGGGGGGATTCCTGGGACAAGGACCAACAGGTGGAGTGTTACGTTTGGCCCTCCAGAACGCGCCACTACGCCACCACGTGACCCAGAAGACTCGTCCCCAGTGCAGTTCGTTGCCTGGAGTCCCGCAAAAGACCCTTTGAACGCAGAAGCTCAAGCAGCCGAAGAAGCCGAGGCTAGGGAACGCCTCTGGAAGTTCCACCAAAGTCGCGCTCTGCACCTGCGCGCAGCTATACTGGCCACCCAGTATATGTTCCCACAAGACCCACCTCAACGTCCAGAAGATTAGCGCCCGATGATGTCATTGCCCGTCACGTGACCCTGGCACGTGACCTGGCCCAGAATGCACCAGAAGAGTCCAGATGAGCTTGTGCCTGGATTGGAACGTGTGTTATCGATTGTGCCTGGTTTGTGATCCATTACTATATTTGTGTTGACTTTCCCGTGCCTCGTCCCTGTGGCTTGATGCGCCCATGGACTGTATGTTTCAGCCACCATCAGTGGCGTTGGACATGTGTTCTCCGCAGTTCCGCAGTTTCCGCCTCGTGTTGTATGCTTCCCCATTGGACGATACCTACTGATTGTCGGAGTCCGGGCTGAGCTTGAAAGCTCCCTGGATGTGTATAAGTAGACGGTAGAAGCGACCTTAGACGGTAGCTTTGACTTCTTGGACTATCCGTACAACTAGTCGAGTAGTGTCCCCTGTCCCCTCCCCTCTGCTCTCAATCCACTCTCTTCTCTCTGCCCTACGTGCCCTGGGAGTCAGTCCAGCATCACAGCGGCGTCCGTACCCTACGCAGACCTCGGAGTTTGTCCCTCTGCTATAGCGGTGTTATCCCCTTTTTCCCTCCTGATCACGTGACCGATTGATTGAGTGTGCTAGCTCAGCATACACAAGCGAAGTCATCCTTTTCTTCTACTTTTTCGTTGCTATCCGCGTCCTACAGATTGTCCGCTTCGGACTTATCCTTGAAGACCAAGAGAGGCAGCAAGCGCTAGCTCAAGCGGCAGAACAAGAGCAGGTATACCCGAAGTCGTTAAGGAACCCTTAAAGACCGGTCGAGTGTGATCTCCCGAAGTGCGCCCTACGGAGCGTAACATGGAGGGTTCCCAACAGGAGGAAGACCACCAGGCAGAGGAGGACCACCAGGAGGAGGACACGGATCGGATAGACTCGCAGGTAAACCTCTGACTGTATTTGATGGAGACCATACTAAATATGAGGCATTCTTAATGCAATGGCACATGTACTGGGGCATGAACCTGGAAGCCCCCATCATGCAAAACAAATACTGACGATCCCTCCTATTTCTGGGATATGTAAAAGGAACCAACGTCAGTGAATGGACACTAACAATGTTGGAATGGCTAAATCAAGAAGTATGAAGAGGGGTAAACCAATACTCCCCAACACTGTGGAATCATATTGCCACCAAATTTGCAAAGCAATTTGCAAACATCCTCAAAGAAGAACAGGCTCAAGCAGAGCTGCAAAAGGGGATCAAGATGACCAGAGAAGACATTGATGTGTATGTGGTGCAGTTTGAAGGTTGGCAAGGAAGGCTCACTACAACCTCAATGATTAGCAAACCATTGACTGATTCATGGTGGGACTACCACAAGCCTTATTCATAAAGGTGTATAGACTTGATGAACCCCACACCTTTGAAGAATGGAAGACGTGTGCACTTCGAAGGCAGAAGCAGTACATCCATATGAAGGCATGCCTCGACAACTTTAAAACCAAAAGCCCACCTTCCTCTGCACAGCCAAGGTGGAGACCTCCCCCATCCAATTGGGGACCACCATGAGGAACACCTCCACCCCAATATGACCCAAATGCCATGGACACATCAGCTGACAGAACATGTGCAAGGGTAGCTGAAGTAGGAGATGCCAACAGGCCATTCGTCCCACAACCTCAGCAAGGAGGATTTGGCAGAGGAGGAGGTCTGCTGCCTCAGGATATGAGGGCAGTAATCTGTTACAACTGCAACCAACCAGGACACTTCTTATGAAATTGCCAGCAGCTGAGAAAGAGGGCAACAACCAGTTGCATGACCAAAACAGACTACTACACACAGGAAGAGGTCCTGGCACAAGTATGAACTGCCAGTACAGCACCACCACAGCAAAGAGCCAAAGACTGGCTCACAGGAGTAGCAGGAGAAATGGATGATGTCAAAGATCTCATCCTTCAAGAAATGTGGGGAAAGGAGGGTTTTCAGAACACCTGAACCCATCGGCCTGGGTGAGGGTGGTTAATTGTAACTCTGTAATCATGACTCACTACCATTTGCTTCGAATTCCAGTATTGATTCATACCAGTTATGCAATGGCCAACATCAAAGGGCTTGTAGACTCGGGAGCCACCAACAACTTCATATGACCATCATTTGCAAAACGAATGGGTCTGGGTCTTAAATTATTGGAAAGACCACAAAAAATATGGAACATAGATAACACCAAAAATAAAGTGGGCAGTATCACCCACTGCATAGACCTCAATGTTCAGACTAACCAAAGACATCAAAAGATGCATTTCCTCATCACTGACATAGGAAATGAAGATCTGGTACTTGGCTATCCATGGCTCGCAACATATGAGCCTACAATCAACTGGAGATATGCAACCATCCATGAAGCAATGCTTCCAGTAGTAATCCGTTCCATCGATCCAAAGAAGGAACACAGCATTATTAGTGTGACCATCACTGAAGAAAGCAAACATGCGATCATTGAAGAATTAGAGGAGGATAGTCTACTGTATACAACAGCTACAGAACTCGCTATCAAAGCTAAGCAATTCCATGAAAAAGTTGAACTTCCAAAAGCTTATCAGGACTTTGCAAAGATCTTCAGCGAGGAAGCATCCAACCGATTCCCACCTTCATGACCCTGGGACCACATGATTGAGTTCAAGAAAACACCCCAGCGTCAATTGACTGCAAAATATACCCCATAACCCAGGAAAAAGACAGAAAGCTCAAGGAATTTCTGGACAAACAACTACAAAAGGGATACATACAATCATCAAAATCCCCTTATGCCTCATCCTTCTTCTTCATCAAGAAGAAAGATGGAAAGCTCCAACCAGTACAGGACTACCAAAAAATCAATGCTGTCACGATCTGCAATCAGTATCCCCTACCCCTTATCTTGGACCTCATCATGGACCTCAGCCAAGCCCACATGTACACCAAACTCGACATTTGATGGGGATACAACAACATATGCATCAAGGAAGGCAATGAACACAAAGCCGCCTTCAAAACACAGTATGGACTATTTGAACCCACTGTAATGTACTTCAGACTCACCAATTCCCCGGCAACATTCCAAACAATGATGAACACTATTTACCGAGACACCATCACTAAGCACAAAGAAAAGGGGACAACGATATGGGTTTATATGGATGACATTGGTATAGCAACAAAGGAACCTGTGGGACAGAAAGAACATGAAGAAGCAGTGCATGACATACTACAAGTTGCCATGGAACATGACCTATACTTCAAACTGGAAAAATGCCTGTTCAACAAGCTGCGAATGGATTACCTGGGGGTAATCCTTGAAAAGGGGGTAACACACATGGACCTGGTAAAAATTTCGGGCATCAAAGACTGGCCCACACCAACCAAGGTCCATGATGTACACTTCTTCCTAGGCTTCTGCAATTTTTACCAACTTTTCATTCGCAGCTTCGCAACACACCCCAAACCCCTCAACAAACTCACAAGGAAGGACATGGAATGGCAATGGATGAACGAAGAAGACAAAGCATTCAGAAAGCTCAAAGCCTTGGTCACAGAGGAACCGGTACTTGCACACCCCAAATTAGATGAACCATTTGAACTCAAGGTAGACACATTGGGATTTGCAACTGGAGTAGTCCTACTCCAGAAGAAGGGGGATGGCAAATGACACCCCATCGGATACTATTCCGCCACACTGAATGAAGCTGAGCAGAACTACAACATTTATGACCTGGAGCTTCTCGCTATCGTCAAAGCACTGAGACACTGGAGACCCCTCTTGGCATGTTACGATTTTCCTTCTAGACACTTCCATTCCTTACTTCTCACATCCAAACCCCATCTTGTTCCCTTCATATCTCCTTATGTGCCCAACCATTTCTGATGATCTCTTTACCGCACGATACACCCCTATACCTCCTTCCTTGTATATCAAAGTTTGGCACCCTGCCTTCAGCTGGTGTCCACATGACCCCATGTAATCACTGCCTTTCCTACTATAGTCATGTCCTTGGTCCACTTTCGTTCCAAACCTGAGTATTGTGCCATGTGTTTGTCATGGACAAACACCCTGTACTAGTATATAAGTTGCACGCTACCTAGCTTGTATGGTAGACTTGATTTCTTGTGTAATACCACATTGCTGTCATCTCACGAATGACTCTACGCTCGCCCCTTTTGCTTGAGCACAACTTTGGTTCACCATTGCACTTGAACCCCAGAATTCCCCGCTACTGCCTGTGTGTCCAAGGAGACCATGTGGCACTTGTACATCACCTGACTCAGTCCTAACTGACTGCTTCTTACCCTGTTACCTCAGCCTGAGCAACTTAGTGAAGTGCACGCTGCACATAATGTTCCTGTGGTAATGTTACATTAAGTCAAGTCTCTCGCAACCCTGGTGACTAGTAGGAGTCACACAAAATTCCAACTGCAGTACATCAATTGGTATCTGACCAACAAACTCTCCAGCCATGAAAGGGAGCAGTAATCTGGGAAGAAATCCATAACCAAGAAGGGTACTTTATCTTTGACACCAAGAATCAGGAATACCACCAAGTCCACTACTTTGACAACCTTTGCATCTGGGCCTACATTGACTATGACCCAAAGCAAGGACGGTGGTATGCGTATAAACCTGTCCCTCCACAATTTGGTGCAGGACCCCTTGGGTCAACCAACATCACAGGGATTGTTGTCAACCCAGACGAATCAACCACCCTTACTCCCATACAGCCAGAGATGGCCACCAACACTCAGGTTGCAACCAGCCTTACTACTGCAGGAGCCTCCAGCTCGGGCAGTGGAGACCCATATGCTACAGGAAGTCAAATGGCTGCTCAGACAAGCAGAGCAACTCATAGCTCTAGCGCCCAGCCAGTGACAGGGTCGAGCAGTGGCCCAACTGCTGGACCTAGTGGAGGCATACATGGTAGCGGTGGAGGCCCACTGGGTGGTGGTTGTAACGTTACCACAGGAACGTTATGCACGATGCGTGCTTCACTAAGTCGCTCAAGCTGAGGTAACAGGATGTGAGGCAGTCGATTAAGACTGAGTCAGGTGATGCACAAGTGCCACACGGCCTCCTCGGGCATGTAGGCAGTAGTGGGGGTTCTGGGGTTCAAGCGCAATGGCAAACCAAAGTCATGCTCAAGCAAAAGGGGCGAGCGTAAAGTTGTTTGTGAGATGACAGCGATGTGGTATTACACAAGAAGTCAAGTCTACCATACAAGCTAGGTAGCGTGCAACTTATATACTAGTACAGGATGTTTATACACAACAAACATATGGTGCAATACATGGGTTCCGAACAATGGTGGAACAAAGGCATAGCTATAGTAAGAAACATGGTGATTGTGTGGGGTCATGTGTGAGTCAGCTGAGACCGGAGCGCCGTGAACTTTGATATACGTATTGTGTGGTAAAGGAATCATGAGAAACGGTTGGGTGCGTGATAAGCTATGGGCATATCAAGGTGGGGTAAGGAGTCAATAAGCAAGGAATGAAGGCATCCAAGGGAAAGAAGGGGAACATCGTAACATTACCCCCCTGTTAGACCTGAAGTTGCCATGACTTCAGTCACTGCCAACATAGTTGTATACGTCAGCGCTGGGGTCATTAGTTTCATCATCCCGGTTGTCTACTGGACAGACATGTTGGCAAAGGAACAAATACCTTCCGTGCTCCCCACACCTCCGGCACACCTTGTATTGCAGACACTTGATCTCGTCATGTCGCACATCAAACCTCAAGCACTTCCCGCACCAGCGGGGGTGCTCAGAGGGTTCCTCAAACGCCGGTGTAATGGGCATGAGTTGGTGGATGAGGCAATTTTCAGATGCGTGGGCCCAACTTGCACACCACACACACACACCAGATGGGGGTTTATTGGGGCATTCACTCATCTTATGTCCCTGCTTCTTGCACAGGTAGCACTTGCACCACTTCTGTGTCCGACTAGGACCATCCACCAAACACAGCATCTCAAGTGGTCCTCCGACCCATGGTACAAGGGGGAGCTCAGGAGAGTAATGGTGGGGGCATACGGGGCATGTAGTGAGTTCAACAAATTTGTCAGTGATAAGGGGGATGGCACCTGCATATTGCATGCACTTCGTGATGCCTTGTAGATTAGCATCCAGGTGGAACTGGTCATGAGTAGCCTCCTGCTCGAGCCGGCATAGGTCCACCCTCTGCACATCTAAGGCGATTTTATCTCTGAGGCATTGCCGCAACCTCGCAACCTCCACGGACAGGTGGGGGTTCTTGAGTTCGCTCAACACCTCATTGATAGTGACAGCGTGGGGATCCTGTGGGCTAAAGACTGCAAGCTGATGAGGGGATATGGCTGGATGCATGGCAGTGGGGCACAGCATCGACAAGTAAACCTCCTGACAGTAGCAAGGTTTCCCCCTTCCCTGGGTCCCAATGACTTCGTGGTAGTCCTGATGGTAGTAAATGTATTTTGCCTGGACTTTTGTGATGTCATCCTCCAGTGGGATTAGTAGGGGAAAAAAGAATGGGGTATCAGGGGTGTTCAGGAAGAATGGAAGTCCAGGGTCGTCTGACTCCTCGTCATCCCCCTCATCAACTGGTTCCTCGTCGTCATCTAATGATGTGAGCCGAGGATCCGGTCGTAGTTGACAAGGGAGTGCCACAGGCATCAGCGAGTAGGGGTGGGGTAGTTCAGATGTGAGTTGTGACATAGGGACAATTGGTGTGAGACCTGGAGGTGCTTCCAGAAGAGGGACTATCACGGGTTCAAGCGGTGGTGGAGAGGATGGTGGAGGTGTGGGACTAGTGGGAGAGACATTAAGCGCAATGGCCAGTATGGGGGTTGGGGGTTGTGAAAGGAAACGGAATACAGAGTTCGGGATATAAATGGGGTTGGGATCCCCTCCAACTGTGAGGGGACCGTGAGCCGTTCAAGTATAAGGGCAGAGGGAGGGCAAGGACAGTCGTTAGCAGGGGCAGTGGTGGATGGGGTAGTCATTGTTTGTGCTGTAGTTCATTCGTCCTCAAGTCCTTGTTTTATAGCTTTCGCCCCACTCCATTGGCCATAGGGTTGCAGCAATAGAAGTTGGCGATTACTTTTGGTGCATGTTTGATGGTGGGTTCCCATGAACTATTGCTTATGGGAAAACCCTTCCACTTAACTAGGAATTGGAGTTTGTGCCCCTGTCCATGGAGCTGTGATCCCATGACCTGCTCCACTTCGAATTCCTCTTCTCCATCAACAAGTTCAGGAGGGGGGCATGGGAAGTTCTCTCCGTGTAGTTCTGTCTCCTTATATGGCGTTAGCAGATTCACATGGAACACTGGATGTATTTTCCACGTGGTTGGCAGCTCCAACTTGTATGTCACTGCCAATAAGGCCTTCTTGATTTGGAATGGGCCATGACATTTGGGGGCTAGTTTTGCAGTGGGGTAGAAAGTTTTCAAGTTCGTTCCTTCTAGCCAGACCTGGGCCCCTTCAGCATAAGGGATGAAACAGCTTCTTCCCTTAGCCATAAGGTTTTGCACGTGTTTGATGCAATCTTGTGCATGCTGTCGTCTTGTGGTCATCTCATCTAGATGTTGGTCAACTGATGGCACTGGGGTGGGTTTTGAGGCCCATGTGGTTCGTGGTTCCCATCCCATGATGAGCGAGAATGGGGAGTGTTTTGTTGTAGCGTTTGGCCAGGAGTTGTGTGCAAACTGTGCCCCTGGGAGTGCTTCTGCCCAGTTGTCTCGTTGCACATTGCTCCAGTGACGCAAGTACTGCTCCAGCCATTGGTTTGTGCGTTCGGACTGACCAACTGTCTGTGGATGGTATGTGGAGGAGATGTTCTGTCGTATTCTGAGTGTGCTGCATAGCCCCTTCATGAATGCAGATGTGAAACGCGGGTCCCAGTTGGTAATGAGCTTGCGTGGTATCCTGTAGTGTGGGTAGACGTGTTGAAGGTACAGCCATTGTAATGCTACCACGGTGTCAGTCCGACTTGGACTTTGTACAATGGCATTCACGACTTAGCAGGTTTGAGAGACTCCTTTAGAGTCTCTGTAACTCCATAGAAAACAACTAAGGCGATCCACAGTATTCGTCCAAGTAGTACGAGGGCAACTCCAATCTGCTGACTTGAGAGGGCCAGGGTCCTAGACGTGAAGGCCAGGAATACAACAAGTGAAGATGGAAGGCACAAAGGCCGAAGGACGGGAAAGTGAAGATGAGAAGAGTGGTATTCAAAGAAGACCAAGATGGCGTATCTTGGTCTTTGCGTCCCACAATTTATACATATTGTAGAGGTAGCTTTAAAGCTCCTCTTGAAGATACTGTCCTCTAGCGTAAGTAGCTCGAACCCTACTACCGCTGTACTAGGAATGAGTCATGCCAGCTATCACATGCTAGCACGACGTGTGGTGACTAAGTCTGTGACTAATTCCTACTTACTAACGTAGCCACAACCGTATAGTAAGAGTCCACTGCGTTTACCGTATCCGAGGTCCATGAAGTCCGACCGCAACAGCCATGCTACTCCTTCAGCCATGACGGTTTCATTGCAGGGTATGAAGATTGCGGCTTTCGAGCAATCGTGATTGGTAATTGTGAGGATGGAATTGAATCCTTGGGATGGGGGTAATTTGGTGATGAAGTCCATAGCAACAACTTCAAATGGCTCCAGTTCTGGATCAGTGGATATGGGGAATAGATGGGGTTTTGGTCGATGGGGGTTGATTTTGTTGGTCTGACATATGGCGCATCCCTTGACATACTCTTCAACGTCTTCTCATATAGTGGGCCACCAGTAGTCATGTCGTACTAGTTCGCGCGTGTTGGCAATTCTGGGGTGGCCCATGCTTGGAGAATTGTGAAAGAAGGTGATTACCCCCCGCTTAAGATTGTTGTCCCTGACAACGACCAATGCCTCATCTTTCCACCACAGCCCATCGTGTAACTTGAGGTTATGGTGTTCCGCCCATCGTGCTGCTTCTTCCTTGCTGGCGTTTTGAGCCACCTGGGACCAAATATCCATATCACATATTGACATTTGGGTGGCTTGGATAAACCGCTCAGCCGGTAGGACGACAACGTCAGTGTTGTCCCCTTCACCGGACTCATAGTCCAACTGCCTGGACAGGGCATCTGCATGTGCATTCTTCGTTCCTGCTACATGTCTCAGAATAAAGTCATATTCTGACAATTCTAGGAACTCTCGTGCGATTCTTCGGTTGATCTTCCGAGGTTCTTTCCAGTATTGGAGGTTGGTGTGGTTGGTGTGGATGATAATTTTGTGGTGAGATCCTATGAGGTATGTTCTCCATGCTCGTAACACTTTGACCACTGCCAATAATTCTCAATCGTAGATATCATAGTTTCATTCCGCTTCTGTGAACGATTCGGAGTGGAAGGCTACTGGGTGGAACTTCTGATCGGGGCCTAACTGATTCAGTACTGCCCCTACTGTGACATTTGATGCGTCGACTTCCAATTTGAATGGCTTTGTGAGGTCTGGGAATAACAATACCAGCTCTTCACATATGTGTTTCTTAATGTCTTCGAAGGTGTTCTGTTGTGTGTCCCCCCAGTGCCACTGGACATCCTTCTTTGTGAGGTCGTGAAGAGGTTGAGCAAGTTGAGAGAATCCTCATATGAACCTTTGGTAGAAGTTGCAAAATCCCAGGAATGTGCGAACCTTCTTAATGCTCTTCGGAGGTTGCCATTCTCGGATTCCTTGGACTTTAACAGGGTCCATCCACAGCCGTCCATGGCCAATAATGAGGCCAAGATACTTGGTTTTGTAGACCTCAAACTCGCACTTCTCTGGTTTCACATAGAGATCGTGTGTTACGTTCCAGCCGGGATGTTTGGAAGCTGCAGGATATCGTCAGAGATACAGCGACAATAGGGGAGTTTAAGGTCAAGGGTTCGCTCCTTAGAAGGATAGTGACAATGAGCAGGAGTGTTAAGTCCCACAAGGAAAATGTATGAGATGAGAGGGCACGCGCTGTCACTCTGAGGTAGAGCAAACTTGGCTAGGGTTTATTGAAGCTGAGACAAGGAAATACAGGCTGCTACTATGTGCTTTTATATCTTACAAACTATGATTTTTATACGATTTTCTGTGCTATTCATGAAGCCACATCAATCTGTTCTATTGCTGTCATTCTGCTGGCATTTCCGAGATTAGTCCGTTCTATGTCACGTGTCATGTGATCGTGACACAGCCCCCCCACTACACCCATGGCGTCTCACCTTCTGTTTCTATTGTTCATACCTTTCAAATCCTATTGGGGTCAGTATGGCTATAGGGCTCAGGGTGCGGTGAGCAGACCACTCTAGTTGGACACAGAGACCCAAAACCTGGGTGATGAACCAGGACAAGGCAATGCACAGAGCGTGCACACAGCACATGGGGACGGGGACACAACTGCACCATATGTCTGGCGTCACAGTATAGACACTGGACGTCACAAGGTTCTTTGGCATGGAGTTCAGGGCGGTGAAGAGGGGGATTCTGAGCGGGAGGAGGTGGATCAATGTGGGGCCGGGGTGGAATAGGTATTGGGGCTAGTCCATCTAGATGGTCAAGATGGGCTCTGAAATGACAGTCATTAGATCTGGGCCTGTTGATGTGGTAAGCATCAAGTCCCCTGGGTAGTGGTTGTGGGAGGAATGGGTAAATGCGGGAGGTAATATTAGAAAGTCTGAGTCATAGATCGATCCCCTCTGCCTCTGCCAACCAATCATTCCATGTGATGTCTAAGTCTCTCATCTGCACAAATAGTTCTTGTTTGCACTTCATCAATAAACAGAATCGATGTATGTCAGCTGCTGCTCCTGGGTCTGAGACTAAGGTGAGAGCCCAATCAACTTCGTTCTGTGCGACATGCCCATCGGAGAACAGCGCGAGGGAATGTCCCTTGGGTGTTCCTGCTTCAATGCAAGCTGGCATGGGAATGGCGTGCAATGGCTTGTAATATTGGGGTTGATTCTTTCCAGCCATGCCCAATGTGACTGGCTGCTCCCATTGATTAATAATGAATCTCATGAAAGGGGCCAGTCCTCTTGTCCCATCTTCGAAGGGGATCTCGAACGCATACAGATCTGTACACCTAGAAACGCGCCATCCAGGTCCTGGATGCTCTGGGCCCGGGGTGAAAGCTGGTTGGAAATCTATGGTCTCATCAGCAACTCCAGCTGTTGTGGAAGTAATAACTGTCGAATCAGCGGGAAGAGAAGAGACCGTGCTGACAACTGTAGAGGGGATGAGTTCTTTGTTGAGTGGGCAGCACTAACAGTGAGACAAAGATAGCAAGAAGCTAAGAGACAAAAGCAACTTCAGAGGTAGAAGAAACTCTTATTGGCAGCACTACACACCTAAGAGACAAAAGCACTATAGTAGTGTCAGTAAGGTAGTGAGGCTTAGAGTACAAGAGGGCACTTAAACTTCAGAGGTAGAAGAAACTCTGAAGTGTATGGGTGAAAACAGCAATCCTTATATACAGGACACTTAGCTAATAATGGTCTGTGTGCACTGGTGATTCAAACAAAATACACCTGGTCTGTGCGCCAGAGGGAGAAATGCCATTGGAGGGCAAAGAACAATAAACCTGCCTAAAGCAGTTAAGTCCAGTATCTTAACAATAAGAACTATAAGAACCTAATAAGGATCTAAAAATAAAGATAAACAATGACCGGTCTGTATGAGTCTGGAAGTCCAAATCTAACCATAAGGGTCAGATACCGTAAGAGGAAGGGAATGACTCAATCATATCCCACAAGACATGTGACTTGAATCAGTTGTGTCTCAACATCCCTCCATGATAGAGGCAGTCCACTTGGAGATAAGAATAGGTGGTAGATGGTGATGAGAGCGTGTGTCAAGTTTCAACAAGTTCTCAACATAAGAACTGTGCAAGAGTCTACAGGAGTTCAGGATTGAGATCCCTAGATCACCTGACTTTAAAGTGTCATAAAGGACGACTTTTTGAAGTCCAGGGATTTCTCCATATAAGACAGAGAGAAAGGACTCTCTTCTGCAGAGATAAGACAGATCTTATTCTGCCTTGACACTTCATCGATAACCTTATAAAACAGGTTTATCAATGTTACGCTACCACGGCATTAGTCCGACTTGGACTCAGTAAGGGCGTTCAGGACTTAGCAACTATGGGGACGGCACTTGTAAGTCCTTAGTATTCCTTGGAATACTACCAAGGCAATCCAAAGGGACTTAAGGATTAGGACCAAAGCAACGAAGACTTGGTGATACGAAATAGTGAAAGCCTTAGACTCGAAGGTCAAGGAGGATCGGAGGATCGAAGCACGAAGGCCCGACAATGAGAAGAGAGAGACAAGTGGTATTTAGAAGAAGACCAAGATGGCTGTTCTTGGTCTTCCTGTACCCGTATTTATACATATGGAGGGGCAGCTTTGAAGCTCCCCTATGAGTCCAATATCCTATAGCGAAAGTAACTCGAACCCTACTATCGCTATCCTAGGAATGAGTCATACCAGCAATCACATGCCAGTATGATGCGTACAAGTGGAGTCCATGACTAATTTCTACTTACTATCGTAGTCATAACTGTATAGTAAGCGTTCACTTCGCACCTCGTATCGTCTGTCCATAACATCACCCCCTTTTCAGCTGTGGCGCCCACGACGCCAGCGAAGGCAGGGTCCTGCCATCCAACCCTCCTGTACTTCCTCAATCCTCTCCAATGTGTTAGCCATCTCAAGTCTGAACTTACTGCGCCCCAGTTCCCCCTTGATCCCTCTGAGCACAGCGGCAAGCTGATGGAGCCACTGCTCCATCCTCTCGGCCTCGTACGCGTAGGCGCAATAGCGGTGAATCTCTGCTCTGAGTGTCGCGGTCAGACTTCATGGACCTCAGATATGGTAAATGCAGTGGACTCTTACTATACGGTTGTGGCTATGTTAGTAAGTAGGAATTAGTCACGGACTTAGTCACCACACGTCGTGCTAGCATGTGATAGCTGGCATGACTCATTCCTAGTACAGCGGTAGTAGGGTTCGAGCTACTTACGCTAGAGGACAGTATCTTCAAGAGGAGCTTTAAAGCTACCTCTACAATATGTATAAATTGTGGGACGCAAAGACCAAGATACGCCATCTTGGTCTTCTTTGAATACCACTCTTCTCATCTTCACTTTCCCGTCCTTCGGCCTTTGTGCCTTCCATCTTCACTTGTTGTATTCCTGGCCTTCACGTCTAGGACCCTGGCCCTCTCAAGTCAGCAGATTGGAGTTGCCCTCGTACTACTTGGACGAATACTGTGGATCGCCTTAGTTGTTTTCTATGGAGTTACAGAGACTCTAAAGGAGTCTCTCAAACCTGCTAAGTCGTGAATGCCATTGTACGAAGTCCAAGTTGGACTGATGCTGAGGTAGCGTTACACTGAGACTCACGTTGTGGAGCTCGGCTACGGCACAATCGAGGCGGGGGCGGTCATGGTATCCGCTGGCAAAGAGGTGCATGTCCTCTTGAGGGTATTGCTCCTTGCCGGTAGCCTTGACGTGGGGCTCAGCGTAGAGGGGCTGTGAGTAGACCTTCTCACTGTCCTCCACTAGGCCAAGTATGATGGGGTCAGAGCCCATGATGACTTGGACGTATGCGGCCTGGCGCGTCCGTCCTTGTCCGTCGTTGATGGGAGAGTGGACAAAGTCCTCCCCACAGTTGTAGTGATACCCATGAGGTGGCGGCCCCAGGGTTGAATGTTGTAGTCAGAAGAGAGGGGTAGGAGGGGGTGCGTTGGCCTGCATGCCACCTCAATACAGGGGACGCCTGCGGGTGTCACAGGCATAGGGGGTTTCGGCGGGGTCGTCAGTGTTGGTGGCAGTGGAGATGAGGGGGTGCTCAGCTGGATAGCTGTCCGCTAAGCTTCCTCGGACTTGTTCAAGGATTGTCTCCTCGCCTCAAGCCGCTCCTTCTTCTCCCGCATCCATTCTCGTTGCCTCTGAAGGGCTTCTCTCCGCTGTTTGGCCACCTTCCTCAGCTGCTCCCTCTGCCACTCCTTTGCTACTTGCCTCCACCGTTGCTCCTCCCGGTACTCCTCCCACTTGAGCGTGGCTTGCGTCTTGGGCTTCCTCTTTGGTTTGATACTTGACTTGTACTGGCAGAGGTTGAGGTGAGGTACGCGCAGACTCTGGGAGAGCTGCACAAAGCCTATTGATTTTGGCTGTCGTGAACGGGACCTCATTGATACGCTGTCCGTCTTCAGTGAGGATCCACCAGGTGTTGGGGTTGCTAGTCCCGTCAGTGTAGCTTGCTGGGAGGGTGGATTGGAGAGCTGTTGTGAGCTCTTCGTAGGTGATGGGGCCCGTGTTTCGGGAAATGCGAGCAATGGCCTCGGCGGCAGAGGGAATGGACATGGTTGTGAGAATGGAAGAGAGGAGGCCAGGATGGAAGTGGGCAGAGGATGATGGGGTTTGCGGTAGAGTGCTCGCTGCTTTTAAGTGATGTGCATGTTGGGGATTTAATGATTGGTACTCAGCTATGGTGTTACGCTACCACGGCATCAGTCCGACTTGGGCTTGATGTAGCGTCTACCACAGACGTTAGCCTGACTTAGGCGTCTGTGTAATGTGGGTTCCCTTTGGGGCGGAAACGGTGGTTGTCGGGAGAGTCAGGAAAGATAGCTGGATGGCGCTGATAGGCTCCGAGATAGTCTTGGTAAGTGTAGAGAGGGAGATTGAGAGGGACGTTGGGTGGCAGACTAGAGACTTTATGAATGTATCTCCAAGAAGGATGATCAACGATGTAATAGCACTTATAGGGTCTTGCAACGCGGGAGTTGAGGTATTCAAAGACGAGGTGACATGTGGTACCTTCTGGGTAAGTGACGGTCAGTGTATCCACCATTCACGAAGGAACTGGGGATCAGAGGTCATGGGGATCCCTCCTTGGTTAAAGGGATATGCCAGAGCTAGTTCACTTAAGAGTTCCAGGGAACTCTTAGCACAGGAGATGAGTTAGACAGTGGTATTTGAAGAAGACCAAGATGGGGATCCTGGTCCGTAATACTAAAGGTTTAAATACATGTAAGGGAACCAGTTCTGGCTCCACTCGAACTCGTATGTAACCAATAGCGTAAGTAACGCAGACCCTAGGACGGGGATCCTAGGAATCAGTCATCCACAATGTAATATCGATATTGTACAACAATAGAGAACGGGGTTCAACGCATAAAACACATCATGTACAACAATGGGATTCATCAGTCAGCTGGAACATGAGGCAGGAAGATCTGAAGTCCATGACACATTACTTCCAACATACCGAGTCATCGCGAATACGTCAGAGTCCACAACCGGGCCAGGCAGTCCGAGACGAAACATAACATCACCCCCTTTTCACGTTCAAGCCCCAGCTTGATCGCGCATGACGGCCAGGGGGTTAGTGCCTATCTCACGCAGGGCTCGGATTTGCGCTATCTCCTCCGCGTCCTCCTGGGCCTTCGGTCCGTGGTGGAGCGTGGCTCACTCGTTCTTGATATGGTCCACCACATGTGCTCATTGCAATCGAGCGACGCACCGATTTCGTTCGATCTCGATCCGCTCCAACTTCATCTGCTCCGCGGCAACTCGATGCTGCTGGGTGCGCCTGCCCAGCGTCATGCATCGGTAACGATGTACCTCGGCAACGAGTGTCGCATCCTTCATATGAAGGAGAGCCTGGTCCACTGAGTCCACTAATCCTGCGTCGGAGAGCAGGAATGTGAGGTCGTCGTCGGAGTAAGTGGGGGTAGGGGACTGCTCGTCGTAGTACAGGGTGACGTGCACCGGCTTCCCATACTGCTGGTTGCTCCCATCGCGGAAGGCCAGCACAAAGGGGTCGGCGGTGAGGATGAGTTGAGTAAAACGGGCTGGCCAAAGACGTTCCTGAGCGTCTCGGATCTGGAAAGGGATGTAATGAACTCCCCTGTTGTATTGGTACCCCCGAGGTGGGGGTGTCTCCGGCCGATCCTTGGCCTCCTGCAGATATTCCTCCTCTTGATCTGCGTCCATCGTGGGTGAATATGGCGTCGGTAGTGTGATAGCTTCCCCGGTGGGTCCACATAATGGGGGGGTTTCCGAGTGCGTTGTGGTGAGATGGGTGGCATAACATAGATACTGATGCGCCTCGAGATGTTCGGCTGGGTCGTACGGATCCCCGCCCTCGTCTGGCCCTGGCGGGGTTGCTGGTCAGCTGGGTATGTACCCTTGTTCGTCGCCCGCTGGAGTAGGCGCTCTGGTCGGGACGTAGTTGCTCCCGAGTCGACTGGGCTGATTGGTCTCGGAATAAAGAGTGGGGGACGGCGAAGGAACTCGGGATGGCGGGGTGGAAGGAGGACGATCTCCTCACTGGTGAAGGGCGAGGGTAGACGACAGGGGTGACGGTGGCATGGACTGTACTCAGTAAGGTGTGGATAGCTCGGTGTTGACGACATATCGGAAGTTGACTGGGGAGGAAGGACGCATGAGTAGTGGTGGTAGTGAAGGAAGGAGATGGGGACATCTCTTGGGATTTCCCTGCGTTTATATGTACTTCGCGAGCGGGGTTGGAATTTTTGAACTCCCGAATTGCTTCGTCCGTGAATACATCATCTTTATCGACCCACTGATTGTCCAAGTCAGGATAGCCCTTCCATTTGACTAAGTATTGCAGTTTGCGACTTCTGCCAAACCGCCGAGAGTCTAGAATCTTCTCGACCTCGTATTCTTCTTCGCCCCCTACTAGATCCGGCGGTGGGCGCTGGTAGTTGGGTCCGTGCGTGGGTGTTTCGCGATAGGGTGTAAGAAGATCCACATGGAACACTGGGTGGATCTGCCACTGTGTGGGAAGTTCTAGGCAGTAGTTGACTGCAGACATCACCTGAACAATCTTAAATGGGCCGTGGCGTCTGGCCACTAGTTTCGCCGTTGGCTGGTGCGTACGTAGGTGGCGTCCTTCTAGCCATACTTGATCCCCTATTTGGAATTTGGGTGTATCTTTTGCCTTGATCCACCCCTGCTGCACTTTGATCATCAGTGACTGTGCACGCTGGCGGAGTTCCTTGAATTGTTTGACCCTGAGTGCCACTTGTGGAATTGGCGAAGGTCTATTGGTCCAGTCGGCATGCGGGTTATATCCCATAAGGAGCTGGAATGGGGATTCTTTAGTGGTTTCACTGGGCCAGTTATTGTGTGTGAACTCAGCCATTGGGAGATAGTGGATCCAGTCGTCCTGTCGCTCGTTGACCCAGAATCGCAGGTACTGCTCCAACCATTGATTGGTGCGTTTGGATTGCCCATCTGTACGCGGATGGTAGGCCGTCGAGATATTCTGCTCAATTCCGAGGATTTTGCATAGTTCGCGTGTGAATTTTGATGCGAATTGTTACGCTACCACGGCGTCAGTCCAACTTGGACTTGATAGTGACGTTCATGACTTAGTGATTCTGAGTATGGCTTTCGTATGTCTTGAGGATCCCCTGGAATATGACCAAGGCGAACCAAAGGGACTTGAGAGTAAGGATCAAAGTAACGACGACTTGATGATGCGTAATGGCTGCCTTAGACTCGAAGGTCAAGGTAAAAGGGAGGTGAGGCTGCAAAGGCCCAACAGAAGAGAAGAGATGAAGTGGTATTAAGAAGAAGACCAAGATGGCGTATCTTGGTCTTTTCAATCCACTATTTATACATTTAAAGAGGCAACTTTAAAGCTCCTCTGTGAGTCCGATATCGTATAGCGTAAGTAGCTCGAACCCTACTATCACTATCCTAGTACTGAGTAATACTAACAATCACATGTTACTACTACTTGTGCTTACTGATGTGTGAAGTCTGTGACTAATTTCTACTTACTACCGTAGTCACAACCATGTAGTAAGCGTTTACTCGTACCTCGTATTGTCTGTCCATTACATCACCCCCTTTTCAGCCGTGGCGCCCACGACGGCAGCGAAGGCGGGGACCCGTCATCCAACCCTCTTGCACCTCTTTGATCCGTTCCAATGCGTTAGCCATCTCAAGACGGAACTTACTGCGCACCAGTTCCGCCTTGACCCCCCCGAGTGCGGCGGCAAGCTGGTGGAGCCGTTGCTCCATCCTCTCGGCCTCATATGCATACACTCGGTAGCGATGGACTTCTGCCTTCAGGCTGACGTCGTGAAGCTCGCCGATCGCGCGATCGAGGCGAGGGCGGTCGTGGTAACTGCCAGCGAAGAGGCTCATGTCCTCGTGGGGGTACTGCTCCTTCCCCGTGGCTTTGACGTGGGGCTCGGCGTAAAGGGGCTGCGAGTAGACCTTCTCGCTGTCCTCCACCAGACTGAGCACGATGGGGTCGGAGCCCATGATGACCTGGACGTACGCGGCCTGGCGCGTCCGTCCTTGTCCGTCGTTGATGGGGTAGTGGATGAAATCCTCCCCATGGTTGTATCGATACCCATGAGGCGGCGGCCCCAGGGTTGAGTGTCGTAGTCAGAATAGAGGGAATGGAGGGGGTGCGTCAGCCCACACGCCGCCTCAGTAGAGAGGGCGCCCGTGAGTGTCGCAGGCGTAGGGGGTTTCGGCAGGGTCGTCAGTGTCCGTAGTGGTGGAAATGAGTGGGTGCTCAGCTGGGTAGCTGTCTGCTAGACTTCCTCGGACTTGCTTGAGGATTGTCTCCTCGCCTCTTGCCATTCCTTCCTCTCCTGCGTCCACTCTCGTTGCCTCCGAAGGGCTTCTTGCCACCGTTTGGCTGCCTTCCTCAGCTGCTCCCGCTGCCAATCCTCTGCTACTTGCCTCCACTGTTGCTCCTTCCACTGCTCCCAATCGACCGTGGCCTGTGTCTTGGGCCTCTTCTTCGGTTCGGTACTCGACTCGTACTTGGAGAGGTCGAGGTGAGGGAGGCGCAGACTCTGGGAGAGCTGTGCGAAGCCGATCAACCTCGGCTGTCGTGAATGGGACCTCGTTGATGTGCTGTCTGTCTTGGGAGAGTATCCACCAGGTGGCGGGGTTGCTGGTTCCGTTGGCGTAGCTGGCCAGGATGGTGGACTGGAGCGCATAGGTGAGTTCTTGGTAGGTGATGGGGCCTGTGTTTCGGGCAACGCGAGCAATGGCCTTGGCGGCAGAGGAAACGGACATTGTTGAGATAATGGATGAGAGGAAGCCAGAGTGGAAATGATGAGAGGGTGATGGGGTTTGCTGCCGGATTTGCGCGGTTCTTAAGCGATGCTCGTATCGGGGATTCAATGATTGATACTCAGCTATAGCCTCGTCTGCGAATATGTCATCCTTGTCGACCCACTGATTCTCCGAGTCGGGGTACCCTTTCCATTTGATCAGATATTGCAAACGTCTTCTTCTGCCGAAGAACCGGTGGTCCAGAATCTTCTCGACCTCATATTCTTCTTCTCCTTCTACCAAATCGGGTGCTGGGCACTGGAAATTTTCTCCGTGCATGAGCGTCTCGCGGTAGGGTGTGAGAAGATCGATGTGGAATACAGGGTGGATGCTCCACTGCGTGGGAAGTTCCAGCTGATAGTTTACCGGTGACAGAACTCGTGTGATTTTGAAGGGTCCATGTCTTCTAGCCACCAGCTTGGGGGTTGGTTGATTGGTCCTTAGGTGGCGTCCTTCCAGCCATACGTAATCTCCGAGTCGGAATTCTGGGGTGCTTCGGTGTTTGACCCACATGAGTTGTGCCTTTTTGATGAGCTCGTGGGCTTCTTTTTGGGCTTCTCGGAATTGTTCCAGTCTCGTGGTGACCTGTGGGATCGGAGAGGGCTTATCGAGCCAATCAGCGCGTGGGTCGTATCCCATGAGAAGCGAGAATGGGGACTTCCTTGTTGCCTCGTGTGGCCAATTGTTGTGCGCAAATTCCGCCACGGGTAGGAAGGCTGCCCAGTTATCTTGACGCTCGTTGGCCCAGAATCGGAGGTATTGTTCCAGCCATTGATTGGTCCATTCTGATTGCCTGTCCGTCCTGGGGTGGTACGCCGTGGAGATGTTCTGTTTGATTTCCAGGATTTTGCAGAGTTCCCTTGTAAATCTTGATGCAAAGCGGGGGTCTCTGTCGCTGATGATCTTTGAAGGGAGTCCAAATCGTTTAAAGACGTGGGTTACGTAAAGTCCGGCTGTCTCTTCGGCGGAGATCTCTTCGTTACAAGGTATGAATATAGACGCCTTGGTGCAGCCGTGATCTGTTATGGTAAGGATGGAGTCGTAGCCTTGCGACATGGGAAGTTTAGTGATGAAGTCGAGGGCTATAGTCTCGAATGGTAGCGCGTCTTCCTTGAGGGTTATGGGCATTAACGGGGCTTTGGTCGGACATGTGTTGACTTTGTGTCTCTGACATTCAGCGCATCCCTGAACGTAGTTTCGCACATCTAGTTTCAGTTCCGGCCACCAGTATCGTCGCTCTACTAATCGTGTAGTTTTCGCGATTCCGGGGTGTCCATGCACCAGTGGGTCGTGATGGGCGGATATGAGCTCTCGTTTTTCGTCTAGTGATCCCGTGATAACGTACTTCCCTTGTCGGTACCACGCTCCGTCGATGTGTTTTAGTTGATGTGGGTCTACCCAGTAGCGGAGAATGATTTCGGTTTGTTGTGGTTGTTGGGTAGCTTGCACGGTTGTAACCCTTGTGAATACATCTTCTGGTAGGACCACGACATTCTCGTTGTCTCTTTCTCCTTGATCATAGTCCGGTCTTCATGACAGGGCGTCAGCCCTACCGTTCTTCTTTCCTGGGATGTGGTGAATCTCGAAGTTATATTCCATTAGTTCGAGTACTTCCCTGGCTACCCTTCTGCTTATCTTTTGCAGGAGTTTCCAGCATTGGAGATTCATGTGGTCGGAGTAGATTTTGATCTTGTGTGGGGATCTGGCTAGTAGCGGCCTCCAATGCCTAAGTGCTTTGACGATGGCGAGGAGTTCCAGGTTGTAGATGTCATAGTTTCTCTCGGCTTCATTCAGGGTGGCGGAGTAGTATCCGAGGGGGTGCTTTTTGCTGTCTTCTTTCTTCTGAAGTAGTACCGCTCCAGTTGCGAATCCCGATGCATCTACTTCCAGCTCGAATGGGTCGTCTAGTTTTGGATGGGCCAGCACTGGTTCTTCCGTTACCAAGGACTGGAGTTTCCTGAAAGCTTCGTCTTCTTTGTCTGTCCATCTCCACTCCGTGTCCTTCCTCGTAAGTTTATTGAGGGGTTTGGCGTGTGTGGTGAAGCCGCGAATGAAGAGTCGGTAAAAATTGCAGAAACCCAGGAATGAGCGTACGTCACAGACCTTGGTTGGCGTAGGCCAGTCTTTGATGCCCGAGATTTTTACCGGGTCCATGCGTGTTACCCCCTTTTCAAGGATTACCCCCAGGTAATCCATTTGCGGCTTGTTGAAGAGGCATTTTTCGAGTTTGAAGTAGAGGTCGTGGTCCATTGTGACTCGCAGTACATCACTTACGGCCTCTTCATGTTCCTTTTGTCCCGCTGGGTCCCTTGTGGCTATGCCGATGTTGTCCATGTATACTCGTATGATGGTACCTTTTTGTTCGTGCTTTGCGATGGTGTCTCGGTATATGGTATTCATCATGGTTTGGAAGGTCGCTGGTGAATTGGTGAGTCCGAAGTACATGACTGTTGGTTTGAAGAGTCTGTACCGTGTTTTGAACGCTGCTTTGTGTTCGTCTCCTCGTATTCTTACGTTATTATACCCCCATCAGACATCTAGTTTGGTGTATGTGTGTGCTCGACTGAGGTCCGTGATGAGATCGGAGATGAGAGGAAGCGGATATTGGTTGTGAATGGTGACCGCATTGATCTTCCTGTAATCTTGTACCGGTCGTAGTTTTCCGTCTTTCTTCTTGATGAAAAAGAAGGACAATGCGTAGGGAGATTTAGAGGGGCGTATGTATCCTTTCTTAAGCTGTTCGTCCAGGAATTCTTTGAGTTTACCGTCTTCTTCTTGGGTCATGGGATAGACTTTGCAGTCAATCGCCGATGGTGTGCCTTCTTTGAACTCGATTGCATGATCCCATGGTCGAGAAGGGGGAAACCAGTTGGACGCCTCTTCACTGAAGAACTGTTTGTAAGTCAGGGGAAGTTCTACCTGGTCATGGAATTGCTTAGCTTCGATAGCCAATTCCGTTGCCGTAGTGCGCAGGTGGGTTTCCTCCTCTAGTTCTTTGATGATGTCCTTCTTTTCTTCTTCCATAACGGTGGTTCCTATGACGTGATGCTCCTTGCTGGGGTTGATGGACCGAATGACGATTGGTAGCATTTTCTCGTGTATGGTGGCGTATCTCCAATTGATTGTTGGTTCATACACAGCCAACCAGGGATACCCAAGTACTAAGTCTTCGTTCCCTAGGTTGGTGACTAGAAAGCGCATTTTTTGCCGGCGTTGGTTAGTTTGGACGTCGAGGTCTACAAAGTGAGTGATACTGCCCGCTTTGTTTTCCATGTTATCTATGTTCCATATTTTTCTTGGATGTTCTAACGTCTGCAGCCCAAGGCCCATTCTTTTGGCGAATGAGGGACGTATGAAGTTGTCCATTGCTCCTGAGTCTACTAATGTTTTGATGTCGGCCATAGCGTAATTCGTGTGGATCGAGACTGGAATTCGAAGAGATTGATAGCGAGTCATGATTACAGAATTACAATTGACTGCCCTCACCCAGGCTGATGGGTTCAGGCGTTCTGAAAACCCTCCTTCCCCCACATTTCTTGGAGGATGAGGTCCTTTACATCATCCATTTCTCCTGCTACTCCGGCCAGCCAGTCCTTCGCTCGCTGTTGCGGGGGCGCTGTGTTGACCATTCGGACTTGTGCTGGGGATTCCTCTTGCGTATAATAGTCAGTTTCAGTCATCTGACTAGTGGTTGTTCGTTTGCGTGGCTGGGGGCAGTTCCGTGAGAAGTGTCCAGTCTGATTACAGTTATAGCAGACGACTGTCCTCATGTCTCGGGGTGGAGGTCCTCCTCCTCGCCCATATCCTCCTCGTTGAGGTCTTGGGATGAAGGGTCTGTTTGCGTCTCCCACTTCTGCTACTCTGGTGCAGGTTCTGTCTGCTGATGTGTCCATGGCGTTTGGGTCGTATCTGGGTGGAGGTGGTCCTTACAGTGGGCCCCAGTTAGGAGGTTGTGGCCTCCATCGGGGTTGCGCAGATGAAGGAGGCACCTTGCTCTTGAAGTTATCGAGTCGTGCCTTCATGTGGATGTATTGTTTTTGTCGGCGTAGGGCACATTTCTTCCAGTCTTCGAAGGTGTGGGGTTCATCTAGTTCGTATACCTTCATGAATAGAGCTCGTGGTAGCCCCGCCATGAATCAATCAATGGTTTGTCGATCGTTTAGGTTGTAGTGAGCTTTTCTTGCCAGGCGTTCGAACTGAACTACGTACGCGTCGATGTCTT
>QFDY01004680.1:0-20925 GCA_003315925.1 Lactarius sp. MG121
AGCATACTGGCAGTAATGTCGTAACTGCTATAGATAAGGGCCTTACGTACTTATTACGTTCCAACACAACTCACTGCTATTACATCGTCAATAACCCTCGGTGGAGGTACATCCGTAAAGTCCCCAGTCCACCTCCCGGTGTACCCCTTGACCTCCCCCTCTATACCTATCGCGACTCCGCGGGAGCGTACCAACGACACCCCGCGGTCTTTCCCAATTCTCCCGACAACCACCGATGCTATCCGAGAGGGAACCCACGTTATAACAGCGTCTAAGTCAGACAAACGTCCGTGGTAGACGTTACATTAAGACCAAGATCCTTCAACGTGGCTTCCACAGCAGTAACAACCCGAGATCTTTGGATCCCTTTCCGCCCGTATCACATCGACAGAAGAGGGGAACGCAACGTCCCCAAGCAATATCTCAAAGGAGCATTTTGGCAGACTGAAAAGGGAGACCCAGGCTACGTCGTCTCCTACACTTATAAAGACGGTACTACAGGACTCATCCCTGTAGAATTCAACTTCGAACATACCTGTTGGACGGAACTCAAGTGGGATGCGCTCCACTACAAATTACAAGTCGTCCGACCCGCAGGCTCAAGCCTTCACCTTGACATCCTACAAAGCGAAGTAACCACAAGAGATCAGTGGGGTCCACTCAACGGACAAGAAGAAGAACCCGTTCGATCACCTACACCCAAGACACCTGCACCTTCCCCATCACTCACAAGTAACCCCGAAGAAATTCGCATCCTCGAAGCTCAAGCAGAAGAAGAAGAACTTCAATTGGGATTAATAGCTGAGTCTATCCCTACAGACATGACGACCACCATTACCGAGCAACCCACCACGTTTCAGGAACCCGTGCACATCAGTCGCGGAGAAGGACCCCCGCCAGGAGGACACGGTGGAGGTGGAGGAGGAGATGATGGAGGAGGAGACCCCGGAGGACCTCTCTTCACAGGACCAAACGTATCGGCGGGAACCAAACCCGAGAAGTTCATGGGCAAGGAACCCCTGGTATTCACCGGAGACCGCACCAAAGTCCAGCAATTCCTCACTCAATGGGAACTATTTGTCGAAACCAACTATGACAACCCCGCGTTCACCCTCCCTTACCGCAAAGCGCTGATCTTTCTCACCTACATCCAGGGGGACCATGTCAATGAGTGGGTCCTGTCCACCACCAAATGGGTCAAAGCGTACAAAGCCAAGCATGGGCCGTACGACAAGTGGATCTGGGAAGCCATCGAATTAGGCTTCCGCAACACCTTCGCCAATACCCTTGAAAGAGAACGCGCGCAACAAGATCTCCAGAAGGGATTCAGAATGGAAGGGCAAGACATTGATTCCTACATTGCCAAATTCGAAAAGGCGGTACGAGAAGCAGGATACCGTTTCGACGACTCGCTAGTCCTTGACAAATTCACCAGCGGACTCCCAGTAGAACTCTACAAGAACGCCTACAACTTCCACAGTCCTAACACCTATGCCCAATGGAAGGTGGCCATCCTGGAGCAGCAGCGTAAATGGATGCATCTGCAAACGCGTTTGGGGGGACGTAAACCCCCGGGACCCAGTAAGCCGGGCAACACATCTCTCAGAACTTTCAACGCTCCAAATCGTCCTCAGCAGCCTTGTCAAGGATGGCAAGCATTCCGGAACCACCCAGATGCAATGGACACCACCCCAGGAAGAGTCTGCGCCCGCCTCACGGGATCAGAAGAAATAGACTACGCCAAACCACCTTACACGGCACAAGGAAATCGTCAACAAGGAAGAGGAGTCGTTGATATGAAGAACATCAACTGCTTCAACTGTGGGAAACCAGGTCACTTCTCCCGTAACTGTCTCCAGCCCCGCCGCCCGCGCAACAATGCGAACTGGCAACCACGCCAAGGACATGGGGCTTTCATCGAAGAAGTGCAAAGTGTGCACGACGAACCTCTGATCCAATTCGAAGACGACGGCGGCAGTAGCCGCGGTGCCCGCGCCACCACTGAGACACCGCAAGAACGGGCGACCAGCTGGATAAACGGAGTTCGAAACCTTGACGAGGAGGCAAGGGACTTGGTAGTCCAGGACCTAATGGGGCGAGAGGATTTTCAAAGCGCCTGAACCCGACGGCCTGGGTGAGGGCATTACGGTGTAATTCTGTGTTCATAACGCGCTATCAATCTATGCATGTCCCAGTTTCACTGCGCGCAAGTTATGCCATGGCCGACAAACGAGCATTAGTGGACTCCAGAGCCACTAACAACTTTATCCATCCGAACTTCGCAAGAAGAATGAGGCTAGGCCTCAAAGAGTTAGACCACCATCGAAAGATCTGGAATATCGACGGCACGCACAACAAGGGGGGCAAGATCACCCACTGCGTGGATCTAGAAGTTGAAACAAAAGGGATCAAGAAGGATATGAGATTCCTCGTCACCGATGTAGGAGGAGAAGATCTTATCCTAGGATATCCATGGTTGGCGACGTTCCAACCTAACATCCAATGGGCATCCACCACCCTCAACGAAGCTGAGTACCCAATCGTACTGCGTACTATCAACCCCACCAAACCACGTGTAGACCCCATCATTGCCCGATTGGTAGTCCAGAAATTGCTGGGAATACCCAACAAGTCGCGCATCAAGGAGCAACTACGACAGGAATGCGACCTAGAAGCGACACGACTAAGAGCCACTACATCGACCGAATTGGCGATTGAAGCGCAACAATACACGGAGAAGAAGGCCGTTCCGGAAGAGTACCAGCGACACATCAAGATCTTTAGCAAAGAAGAATCACATCGCTTCCCCCTCTCCAAGCCATGGGATCACGCTATCGAATTCAAACCAGATGCCCCGGACACCATCGACTGCAAGGTCTATCCAATGAGCCAAGCAGAAGACAAAGCGCTGAAAGAATGGATCGACGAACAACTGGCAAAAGGGTACATCAGACCCTCTAAATCCCCGTACGCATCATCCTTCTTCTTCATCAAAAAGAAGGATGGAAAACTATGCCCAGTACAGGACTACCAGAATATCAACAAATGGACCATACGCAATCAATACCCACTCCCTCTTATACCGGAACTTATCGCAGACCTCAGCGGAGCCTTCATATTTACCAAACTCAACATTCGATGGGGATACAACAACGTGCGCATCAAAGAAGGGGATCAGGAAAAGGCTGCATTCAAAACGCGCTATGGACTCTTCGAACCCACGGTAATGTTCTTCGGACTGACAAACTCCCCGGCAACCTTCCAAACAATGATGAACGAAATCTGCAAAGACCTCATCGCACACCACGAAACAAAGGGAACGATCATCAGGGTATACATGGACGACATTGGCATCGCTACGCGATCTAACAAACAGGCACACATCGACGCGGTACACGATATTCTAGACCTACTGGAACAAAACGACCTCTTCCTCAAACCGGAGAAGTGCATCTTCCACGCCCCTAGCATTGATTACCTGGGGGTAATCATTGAAAAGGGGGTGACTCACATGGACCCCATCAAAATTTCCAGCATCAAAGAGTGGCCCACTCCAAAAAACGTAAAACAGGTGCGATCATTCTTAGGCTTCTGCAACTTTTACTGCGCTTTCATTCGAAATTTTGCCACCTATGCACGACCCCTCAACAAACTCACACGCAAAGACACCGAATGGACATGGACAACCGCAGAACAAGAAGCCTTCGACAAGATCAAGAACCTCGTCACGGAAGAACCAGTACTCGCACACACCAACCTGGAAGACCAATTCGAATTGGAAGTAGACGCATCGGGATTCACTGTAGGAGCAGTACTACTCCAGCGCAAAGAAGACGGCAAAAGACACCCTATCGCATACTACTCGAACACTCTCAGCACCGTGGAACGGAACTACGACATCTATGATCTGGAACTTCTAGCAATCGTCAAGGCACTCAGGAATTGGCGCCACTATCTAGCAGGATCCCTGCACAAGATCAAAGTATTCTCGGATCACATGAATCTACAATATTGGTGCTCCCCACAAAAGATAAGCCGCCGAGTAGCCCAGGAAGTACTAGAACTTTCTGAGTACAACATTGAGATTCACCATATCAAAGGAACGGCAAACGGAAGAGCCGACGCTCTATCTAGACGCCCAGACTACGACCAGGGGGAAGGAGATAACGAACACGTCACGGTGCTACCAGACGAAGTCTTTGTCAGGGCCATCTCATTGGACACCACGGAAGATCCCCTCCAAATCAATGCCACCATATCAGTGCAAGAAATGGAAAAGACCAACCCAATATATGCGCAAGACTACGATAAGATACGCCCATGGGTAGACTCACACGGCCTCAAACTAATTGAAGGCACATGGTACAAAGATGGAAGACATGCGGTCACCGGAGGCCTCCACAAGAAACGCAAGATCATCAAAATGCACCATGACCCCCCTGTGTATGGGCATCCGGGAATCAGCCGTACGATCAAACTCGTAGAACGATATTACTGGTGGCCTGGACTGCGCCAAGAAGTCATGGACTACATCAAGGGTTGCGCCGACTGTCAAAGGATCAAAGTTAACACCAGGGCCATCAAAGCGCCACTACACCCAATATTCCCTAAACCGGAAGCTATGCCGTTTGAAACCATCGCCCTTGATTTTATCACTAAACTTCCTGTGGCACAGGAATGTGACATGATCCTCATGATAACGGACCACGATTGCACAAAGATGTCCCTGTTCATCCCCTGTCAAGAAGAGATATCGGCGGAAGGAACTGCCGCCCTGTACGTAAAACACGTCTTTCCCCGATTTGGATTACCTGGCAAGATAATCAGCGACAGAGATCCACGATTCGCATCAAAGTTCACGCGAGAATTATGCAAGATTCTTGGAATTGAACAGAATATCTCGATGGCATACCACCCACGCACAGACGGACAATCCGAGCGTACCAATCAATGGCTAGAACAATACCTGCGATTTTGGGTCAACGAATGACAAGACGACTGGATCCACTATCTCCCCATGGCTGAGTTCACGCATAACAACTGGCCCAGTGAAACTACTAAAGAATCCCCATTCCAGCTTCTCATGGGATATAATCCTCGCGCCGATTGGACCGACAGACCATCGCCCATCCCACAAGTGGCGCTCAGGATCAAACAGTTCAAAGAACTCCGCCAGCGCGCGCAGTCACTGATGATCAAAGCGCAGCAGGGGTGGATCAAAGCTAAAGATACGCCCAAGTTCCAAATAGGGGATCAAGTATGGCTAGAAGGATGCCACTTACGCACGCATCAACCAACGGCAAAATTAGCGGCGCGACGCCACGGTCCTTTTAAAGTCGTCCAGGTGATGTCTGCAGTCAACTACCGACTAGAACTTCCCACGCAGTGGCAGATTCATCCAGTGTTCCATGTGGACCTCCTTACACCCTATTGCGAGACACCCACGCACAGACCAAACTATCAGCGCCCACCACCGGATCTAGTAGGTGGCGAGGAAGAATACGAAGTCGAGAAGATTCTAGACTCTCGGTGGTTCGGCAGAAGTCGCAAACTGCAGTATTTGGTCAAATGGAAGGGGTATCTGGACTCGGACAACCAGTGGGTCGACAAGGATGATGTATTTGCGGATGACGCGATTCGGGAATTCAAAAATTCCAACCCCACTCGCGAAGTACATATAAACGCAGGGAAATCCCAAGAGACGTCCCCATCCTCTTCTTCTCTTGTCACTAGTACTCATGCGCCCATCATCCCCAGTCAACTTCCGCTATGTCATCAACACCGAGCTATCCGCACCTTACCGAGTACAGTCCACGCCATCATCACCCCTGCCGTCTACCCTCACCCTTCACCAACGAGGAGATCGTCCTCCTTCCACCACGTCATCCCGAGTTCCTTCGCCGTCCCCCACTCTTTATTCCGAGACCAATCAGCCCAGTCGACTTGGAAGCAACTACGTCCTGACCAGAGTGCCTACTCCAGCGGGCGACGAACAAGGCTACGTGCCCAGTCGCCCATCATCCCCACCGGGGCCCAACAAGGGCGGGGATCCGTACGACCCAGCTGAACATCTCAAGGCGCATCAGTATCTACGTTACGCCACCCATCTCACCACGACACACTCGGAAACCCCCCTGCTATGCGGACCCACCAGGGAGGCTATCACACTACCGGCGGCACATCCATCCGCGCTTCGCGCAGATCAAGCGGAGGAACTTATGCAGGAGGCCGAAGATCGGCCAGAGACACCCCCCCCCAGGGGGTACCAATTCAACAGGGGAGTACATTACATTCCCTTTCAGATTCGCGACGCTCAGGAACGACTTTGGCCCGCCCGGTATACTCAGCTCATCCTCACCGCCGATCCATTCATCCTGGCCTTCAGGGCCGGATGCAATCAACAATACAGGAAGCCCGTCCACACCGTCCCCTATTATGACGAGCAGTCCTCTGCCCCCACTCACACCGACGACGACCTCACGTTCCTGCTCTCCGACGCGGGACTAGTTGACTCGGTCGATCAGGCGCTCCTTCATATGAAGGACGCGACCCTCATGGCGGAGGTCCACCGATACCGCTGCATGACGCTGGGCTGGCGCACCCAACAGCACCGACTAGCCGCCAAGCAGATGAAACTGGAGAGGATCGAGATAGAGCGCAACAGGTGTGTAGCCCGACTTCAGTGAGCCCACGCAGTCAACCGCATCGAGAATGTGCGGGCCTCACTTCATCGAGGGCCTAAGGCAGAGCAGGACGCCGAGGAGATAGCCCACATCCGCGCCTTGCGCGAGGTTGGCACCAACCCTTTGGCCATCATGCGCGGTCAAGCTGGGGCTTGAACCTGAAAAGGGGGTGATGTTACGTGTCGTTCTCGGACTGCCCGGCCCAGTCGTGGACTCTGACATATTTGCGATGACTCGGTATGTCAGTAGTAATGTGTCATGGACTTCGGATCTTGCGGCCTCGTGTTCCGGCTGACTGATGTTTCCTATTGTTGTACATGATGTGTCTTATGCGCTTGCCTCCGAGTTCTATTGTTGTACGATATTAGTATTACGTTGTGGATGACTGATTCCTAGGATCCCTGTCCTAGGATTTACGCTACTTGCACTATTGGCTACGTACAAGTTTGAGCGGAGCTAGAACTGGCTCCCTTACATGTATTTAAGCTCGTAGTATTACAGACCAGGATCCCCATCTTGGTCTTCTTCGAATTACCACTTTCTACTTGCCTTCTGTGCTAGGGACTCGTAGTGTCCCTAAGTGAACTAGCTCCGGCATATCCCTTCACGACCAAAAGGGATCCCCGTGACTTCGTCTCCACTTCCCTTGTGGATGGTAGACCAGCCCGCCGTAGTGTATCCACCGAATACCACGTGCCACCTCATCTTCGAATATCTCAACGCTCGTACCGCTCAACCAACTCACTGCTATTACATCGTCGATAACCCTTGGTGGAGGTACATCTGTAAAGTCCCCAGTCCACCTCCCGGTGTACCCCTTGACCTCCCCCTCTATACCTATCGCGACTCCACGGGGGCGTACCAACAACACCCCGCGGTCTTTCCCGATTCTCCCAACAACCACCGACACTATCCGAGAGGGAACCCACGTTATAACAGCGTCTAAGTCAGACAAACGTCCGTGGTAGACGTTACATTTCTGGCTTTTAAGTCTCGCATTGAGCGGGGATTCAAACGTTGATACTCAGCTAGTGCCTTGTCTGCAAACACGTCATCCTTATCAATCCACTGATTCTCTGAGTCGGGATATCCCTTCCATTTGATCAGGTACTGTAAACGCTGTTTCCTGCCAAAGTGCCGGTGGTCCAGAACCTTCTCAACTTCGTATTCCTCTTCTCCTTCTACCAAATCTGGTGGTGGGCGCTGGAAATTTTCTCCGTGCATCAGCGTTTCACGATAGGGTGTGAGAAGATCGATGTGAAACATGGGGTGTATGCTCCACTGCATGGGAAGTTCCAATTGATAGTTGACCGGGGATAGGGCGCGTGTGATTTTGAAGGGTCCGTGCTGTCGGGCCGCCAGTTTGGGTGTAGGTTGATTGGTCCTTAGGTGGCGTCCTTCTAGCCATACGTAATCCCCTACTTGAAACTTGGGGGTGTTTTGGTGTTTGACCCACATGGATTGTGCCTTTTTGATGAGATCGTGAGCTTCTCTTCGGGCTTCTCGAAACTGTGTGAGTCTCGTGGTGATCTGTGGGATGGGAGATGGTTTATCGAGCCAATCAGTGCGAGGATCATATCCCATAAGGAGTGAGAATGGGGACTTCCTTGTTGCCTCATGGGGCCAATTGTTGTGCGCGAATTCTGCTATAGGTAGGAAGGCTGCCCAATTGTCCTGACGCTCGTTGGCCCAGAATCGAAGATATTGTTCTAGCCATTGATTGGTCCTTTCTGATTGTCCATCCATTCGGGGATGATAAGCTGTCGAGATGTTCTACTGTATTCCAAGGATTTGGCATAGTTCTCTGGTGAATTTCGACGCGAACCGGGGATCTCGGTCGCTGATGATTTTCGATGGTAGCCCGAATCATTTGAAGACATGAGTGGCGTAGAGTCCGGCGGTTTCTTCGGCCATGATTTCTTCGTTGCAGGGGATGAATATCAAGGCCTTGCTGCAGTCGCGATCTGTTACGGTTAGAATGGTGTCGTTCCCTTGTGATACTGGGAGTTTTGTGATGAAGTCGAGAGCGATGGTCTCGAACGGGAGTGCGTCCTCTTTGGGTGTAATAGGTACTAGGGGAGCTTTTGTGGGTCGGGTATTGACCTTGTGTCTCTGGCAGTCTGCGCAACCTTGTATGTAGTTTCGGATGTCCAGTTTCAGCTCTGGCCACCAGTATCTTCGCTCTACTAGCCTTGTGGTCTGCGTAATTCCAGGATGTCCATGTACCAGTGGGTCATGGTGTGCAGCGATGAGTTTTTGTTTTTCATCCAGTGATCCGGTGATTACGTACTTCCCTTGTCGGTACCATGCTCCATTGATGAGCTTTAGCTGATGTGGGTCTACCCAATAGCGTAGGAGTATCTCCGTTTGAGGGGGATCTTGTGCCACTTGTACCATAGTTGTTCTTACAAATATGTCTTCTGGTAGTACGGTCACATTTTTGTTGTCTCATTCTCCTTGATCGTAGTCTGGTCGTCGGGATAGCGCGTCGGCTTGGCCATTCTTTTTGCCTGGGATGTGATGAATTTCGAAATTGTACTCCATTAGTTCAAGTACTTCCCTGGCAACTCTTCGGCTTATTTTCTGCGGTAGTTTCCAGTACTGGAGGTTCATGTGGTCGGAGTATATTTTGATTTTGTGTGGTGATCCGGCTAGTAATGGTCTCCAGTGTCTGAGTGCTTTGACGATTGCTAGAAGTTCCAGATCATATATGTTGTAGTTCCGTTCTGCTTCGTTAAGTGTGGCGGAGTAGTAACCGATCGGATGTCGCTTGCCGTCTTCTTTCTTTTGGAGTAGGACTGCGCCTGTTGCGAATCCCGAGGCGTCCACTTCCAGTTCAAATGGGTCGTCAAGTTTGGGGTGGGCGAGTACCGGTTCTTCTGTAACTAGAGCTTTGAGTTTTCGAAAGGCTTTGTCTTCTTCTTCCGTCCATTTCCATGTCGTGTCCTTCCTTGTTAGTTTGTTGAGGGATTTGGCGTGTGTAGCGAAGCTGCGGATGAAGAGGTGGTAAAAATTACAGAAGCCTAGGAATGATCATACGTCACGGACCTTCGTGGGCGTTGGCCAGTCCTTGATGCCCGAAATTTTTACCGGGTCCATGCGTGTTACCCCCTTTTCAAGGATTACCCCCAGGTAATCCATTCGCGGCTTGTGGAAGAGGCATTTCTCCAGTTTGAAGTAGAGGTCGTGTTCCATAGCGACTTGTAGTACGTCGCGTACGGCGTTCTCATGTTCCTGTTGTCCTGCTGGGTCCTTAGTTGCGATGCCTATGTCGTCCATGTAGACCCGTATGGTCGTGCCCTTGGCCTCATGTTTAGCAATGGTATCTCGGTAAATGGTGTTCATCATTGTTTGGAAGGTTGCCGGGGAGTTCGTGAGTCCAAAGTACATGACCATAGGTTCAAAGAGTCCGTACTGCGTTTTAAATGCCGCTTTATGCTCATCTCCCTCTTTGATGCATATGTTGTTGTATCCCCACTGGACGTCCAATTTTGTGTATGTGTGTGCTTGGCTGAGGTCCGCGATGAGGTCCGAGATGAGAGGGAGGGGGTACTGGTTGCGAATAGTGACAGCGTTTATCTTCCTGTAGTCTTGTACTGGTCGTAGTTTTCCGTCCTTCTTTTTGATGAAGAAGAAGGATGATGCGTAGGGAGATTTGGATGGGCGGATGTACCCCTTCTTCAGTTGTTCGTTCAGGAACTCCTTGAGCTTTCCGTCTTCTTCTTGAGTCATGGGGTAGACTTTGCAGTTGATTGTGGACGGAGTGCCCTCCTTAAACTCTATAGCGTGATCCCATGGTCGAGAGGGGGGAAATCGGTTGGATGCTTCTTCGCTGAAGATTTTCGCAAATTGTTGGTAGGCCGGGGGGAGTTCTACTTTGTCCTGGAATTGTTTGGCTTTGATGGCGAGTTCCGTGGCTGTGGCGTGTAAGCGACTTTCCTCTTCTAATTCCATCATAGTGTTTTCTTTTTCTTCTTCAGTCATAGCGCTTCCTATGACGTGGTCTTTATTGTTGGGGTTGATTGATCGGATGACAACAGGGAGCATCTTTTCGTGTATGGTGGCGTATCTCCAGTTGATCGTGGGTTCGTAGGTTGCCAGCCAGGGGTATCCAAGTACCAGATCTTCGTTACCGAGGTTGGTAACCAGAAAGCACATCTTTTGCCGTTGTTGGTTAGTCTGGACGTCAAGATCTACAAAGTGGGTGATACTGCCCGCTTTATTTTCCATATTGTCTATGTTCCATATTTTCTTTGGTCGGTCTAGGGCTTGTAGTCCCAGACCCATCCTTCTGGCAAATGAAGGGCGTATGAAGTTGACCATCGCCCCTGAGTCTACTAGTGTCTTAATGTCGGCCATAGCGTAACTTGTACGAATCGAGACTGGAATTCGAAGAGATCGATAGCAAGTCATGATTACAGAGTTACAATTGACTGCCCTCACCCAGGCCGATGGGTTCAGGCGTTCTGAAAACCCTCCTTCCCCCACATTTCTTGGAGGATGAGGTCCTTTACATCATCCGTTTCTCCTGCCACTCCAGCTAGCCAGTCCTTGGCCCTTTGTTGCGGTGGTGCCACGTTGGCTGTTCTGGCTTGTGCGGGTGATTCTTCCTGCGTGTAATAGTCGGTTTCGGTCATCTGACTCGTGGTTGTTGTCACGATCGAACATTTACGGACTTATCAGGTGATACGAGGTTGGAACGGACACTTACTACATGGTTATGACTACGGTAGTAAGTCGTTATTAGTCATGGACATTACGATCAGTCAGCACAGTTACAGTAGCATGTGATAGTTACTGTGACTCATTCCTAGGATAGCGGTAGTAGGGTTCGAGCTACTAACGCTACTGGACTTTACTTACAAGAGGAGCTTTAAAGCTACCTCTAGAACATGTATAAATAGTGGAACGCGAAGACCAAGAAGAGCCATCTTGGTCTTCTTCTCAATACCACTTTATCACTCGTCTTCTAAAGGGACTCCGAGGAGTCCCTCTTGTCTCCAGTAAACGCTTGTCTTGTCTTGACCTTCGAGTCTAAGACCCTGGCCCTTTCGATATATCAGATCGAAGTTGCCTTAGTACTATTAGGGCGTATCTTGTGGATCGCCTTAGTTGTATTCTACGGAATCACCGAGACCTTGCACACGCAGTCCCGACCAGCTAAGTCGTGAACGCCCTCATCCGAGTTCAAGTCGAACTAAACGCCGTGGTAGCGTTACAGTTGTCCTTCGACGTGGCTGTGGGCAGTTTCGTGAGAGGTGTCCGGGCTGGTTACAGTTGTAGCAGATAACTGTCCTCATGTCTCGAGGCGGAGGTCCTCCTCCTCTTCCATACCCTCCTCGTTGTGGCCTCGGGATGAAAGGCCTGTTGGGGTCTCCTACTTCTGCTACTCTTGCGCGTGTCCTATTGGCCAAGGTATCCATTGTGTTTGGGTCGTACCTGGGTGGTGGTCCTCGTGGTGGGCCCCAGTTGGGGGGTTGCGGCCTCCAACGGGGTTGCGCCAATGAAGGGGGCGCCTTAGCTTTGAAGTTGTTGAGGTGTGCCTTCATGTGAATGTATTGTTTTTGTCGTCGCAGGGCACACTGTTTCCAGTCCTCGAAAGTGTGGGGTTCATCTAGCTCGTATACTTTCATAAACAGGGCTCATGGTAGCCCCGCAGTGAATCGGTCGATGGTTTGGCGATTGTTCAAGTTATAATGAGCTTTTCTTGCTAGTTGCTTGAATCGGACCACGTACGCGTCAATATCCTCCCCTGTCATTTTAATTCCCTTCTGCCGCTCGGCTTGGGCTTGTTCCTCTTCAAGTATGTTGGAGAACCTCTTGGCGAATTCTGTTGCAACGTGGTTCCATAAGGTTTGAGAGTATTGGCTGACTCCTCGTTGTACTTCTCGGTTTAACCATTCAAGTATGGACAGGGTCCATTCGCTAACATTAACCCCCTTTATGTATCCCAGGAAGAGGAGGGAGCGTCGGTATTCGTTTTGCATGATGGGGGCGTCCAGGTTCATTCCCCAGTATACGTGCCATTGCGTGAGGAAGGCTTCATATTTAGTGCAGTCTCCGTCAAATACGTTCAGAGGTTCACCTGATAGTCTGTCCGAACCATGCCCTGCTCCCGTTCCTAATGGTGGTGCTCCTCCTCCTGGGGGCCCTCCTCCACCTGGCGGTCTACCTCCTCCTGGGAATCCTCCCCCTGTTGGTCCTGGTCCCGGGAATCCTCCTGGGAGTCCGCCTGGTGGTAGCGGTGGTCCTTCTGGGGGGTCCGGTTGATCCGGTCCTATAGCTCAGAAGATTGCTGCGTCGTCCGCCATCATCCGGTGTCCTGTATTGGGGTTAATGGGATTAAGGATGGCTTCTGCTTCTTCCCTAATGTGCCTTACTTCCTCTGTCACCATTGTTTCTGTTGCTGTGGCCATTGGGCTTCGTATGTGAATTTCTTCAGGTACTGTGATGTGTAAGGACTCAGCTATGTGGGCTAATAGGCTTGAATCGTCTCCTGTCCCCGGGCAGATTTCGCTTTCTGTAGCGGTGTGTTCTTCAACTGGCTCTTCATGGCTTGATTCTGATGGTGCTTGTTCTCTTGGTTGCTCTTCTTCTCCTTCTTTGCCGCTGCTATCTCCGTCTAGTGATCCCCAATCGTCTCCGTGGAGCTCTCTTGAGTCAATATCGCAGCGGTAGTGTCTTCCGGCTGGTCTAACGACATCCCACCGATTTTCTATGGGATTCCACGTAACCTCTGTCCAACAGAAATTGGAATAGTTGAACTCAACTGGTCGGTATCTGATAGCTTCTCCTGGGAAGTCAACGAAGTATCTGGTGTCTCCTCTATATTCTCTCCACCTGGCCGTGCCTAGGAATCTCCGCGGTACCGATCGTTCTCCTCTGGTGTCGAGGCTGTAGGTTCGAAAGTTCCTCCACTGGTCTCTTGTGGTGAACGCCACGGTTGGGAGATCTTGGTCTTAATGTTACGCTACCACAGTGTTAGTCTGACTTGGACTTCGTATACAGGCATTCATGACTTAGCAAACCGAAGAGACCCCTTCAGAGTCTCCGTAATCCTGTAGAATACAACAAGCGCGATCCACAGTATTCGTCCGAGCAGTACTAAGGCAACTCCGAGTTGACGACTTGAAAGTGCCAGTGTCCTAGACACAAAGGTTAGGATAATAGAACTTGGAGAGAGCAGGAGGCGCGAAGGCCTGTGAAGAGAGCGAGTTAGAGATGAGTGGTATTCAAAGAAGACCAAGATGGCGTATCTTGGTCTTCGCAGCCCACTATTTATACATTTCACAGAGGTAGCTTTAAAGCTCCTCTTCGACGTAATGTCCACTAGCGTAAGTAGCTCGAACCCTACTACCGCTATCCTAGGAACAAGTCATACTAGTTATCACATGCTAGTACTCCTTTTTGCTGACTGATCCGTGAAGTCCATGACTAATTCCTACTTACTATCGTAGTCATAACCATATAGTAAGAGTCCAACTCCGTTCTCGCATCGTATCGTAATAATAAGTAGCTTGAACCCTACTATGTTACGATCCAGCCAGATCATTTGGGACAGGGTCAAGGGCTCAGGCATAAGGCATAGAGAAGATGGACTAAGTCAAGCCCAAGGTCAGGGGTTTGGACTTAGAACAATGACGATGATGAGTGAAGGGCTACTTTACCAAAGAAAATGGAAGAGACAAGAGGGACATGCTGTTCACTCCAGATGAGCAAAACTTGGCTGGGATTTCTACAAAGCTGAGACAAGGTAACTACTACAAGATGGTCTTGGTTTTATACTCATATGTACAGTAATTCCTGAATATCTTTGGTATGAACTGAGGAGATGTGTAAGTACTTTGCTGGCAGATAACAGCACTTTGCCTTGCTGTCAAGTCCACTGTCAGTCCAAGGTCTTTCTGTTCCACGTCACATGTCACGTGATCATGACATACTATCACCATCCTAGGAATGAGTCATAATACTATCACATGCTACTGTGATCATGCTGACTGATGTGTGTAAGTCTGTGACTAATTACCACTTACTACCATAGTCACAACCATATAGTAAGTGTCTTGCACACTGATCATTACAAATTGATTCAAAAAAAAAAAAGAGTCACAACCTCATCATCTTGTACAGTAAGCAATTCTAGGACATCAGTCATCAAGGCACAACCACTGACTAATGCTACAAGTCCATGACACATTACTACTGACATACCAAGTCATTGCATGTACATCAGAGTCCACAACCAGTCTGGGCAGTCTGTGGGATAGACTACAACAAGCATGCTTGCTCACAAACACCATTCACAATCACTCTTACTTAGCCTCACCTACCACATCCACCCATGTTGTTATATTTTTGTGCACAAAAAAATTAGCTACAAAACCATAAATTTTTCTGTCTAAAAGCCAATGTTGACCTAAGTTGTCACTCTTGAACAGTGCAGATAAGTCTCAAGAGAACCACCAAAAGCTGAAGGTGCATTGTCTACCCCACTGGAGGGACTTGGAGAGCCTGGTGTCTTGAAGTCACAGTCTCAATTGCATTTTGTTGCATGCAGCATGGATGAAGTTTGCCAGAGATGTGTCAACTACTGCTTACCTAACTAAAATAACTTTTTTACCCAAAGGGGTATGGGTTATGGGTTATTGCAGACTTATGGGTTATGTACACAAAATCCCCGCACACCGAACTCGTGGACGGATCAGGCTATGGGGTATAAGGGGTTATGGGGTATCAGGAGTATGGGATAAGAGGGGTTCTACTGTAATCCCCAAATTGACCTCCCCTTATGTAAGTCGCAGTGGCTCGATATTGGGACAGGTCTAAGTTAAACTCGGAGTCCACATTACACTCTGACGTTTTCAGACGCTGGGAGTCATCCTGCCTCATACCTCTGTCGAAATTCTTTATTCTATTAGGGAGCACTTCTCCTTTACATCTCTTGTGCACGTCTCACATTGGGAATCACCCACACTCAGGAAGCTCTAGGTCTTTTCACCGGCCCTCAAGGTTTCATCTTTGACACTCGACTACATCTGGTTCACAGGAGGAGTCACCACTTGTGGAGGGGCTGCAGGGCAGACTTGTTCAAGGGCTAACATGCGGCAATGATGATTCAACAGGGCCTCGTTTAGAAGTGGACGCTGTGTTGGTTATCTTACATTCTTCCCTAATGCACATGGATATAACCTTTTTATTAAATAGCTCTGTGTTTGGGCCTCTCAATAAGGAGCAAGACCTCTACTTTAGTCATGCATCCCCCGCCACCTTTGCTCTCCCACACCAAGTCAAACACCCACATCCAATTCACAATGACCCCGAACTAATACCAAAACAAAAAAGGAACGTTCGACGTCGCACGCATGCACTATGCCACTATTACCCTCGCATGCTAAATCGTCCTTTCCTACAACGCAAACAGTGCCAGATGCATACGTTTACTTTAACGCCTTCTGCAAAGTTGTTACTGAACGGTCCCATGCGCATGCAGACAACCCAGCTTCTGCGGTAGAAGAATCCAAGGAGAAGTACTGGGGCCAAAGCCCAAGGAAGGGACAGTGACGAGGCGCGCGGCGCAGTCAGATTCTCGGGGGTGCATGATTTGAGCGTGGGGCTACTTGGCATGATACTGACGGGAGTGAATCGTGAATGTTTCCATTTGCATTTGGTATGCGCGATTCAGAGGGACGAGTTTGGAGTTTCCCCTCTTCCACCTGAACTCTGAACAAACTAATCTCGCTAGATCTGATCCCCATGTTGGCAATTCCTTTTGGGGTCTAACTGACTCTAACATCCCTCCGGTTTACCGGCGGCAGCAAGTGGTCCAACATGCACAACCGTCACGCAGCGCAAGCCCATCTTCGTTTGCAATAGAAGGCAATCCGACAACCACGCGGAACTTGCCTCATTTGGTGACTTTAAATGACGAACAATGGGGTCCACGGACACTGCGAATGTCAACGAGCTGAAATTTCCGAGGCAGAACTTCAAATTTTGAGATAACCGTAGTAGACGGGCTCAGAGACCAATAGATTGCTTCTCTTCGTTATTTTGCGCCTCAAAAGTAGTCACTCTGATGGAACTGAACAAGGGTCTCATTCGTCCAGTGTAACACGTCCTCAGAGAGATCTTGTATCACCCGTGACCCTAAGTTAGCTCAGTCCCAAGGTCCATATAGAATATAGAGAGGAATACATATATTCATTGTCTGCCCGACGAGAGACATCCCACAACCGAAGTGGGGATTACTATGAAAGTTAATTTCTCGGGATTAAAACTCAGCTGTACTAGTCTGTATATCGCATCGCAGGTTTACCCTTCATTTACAGGTAAAGTTCCTGTCATGGTTGGTGCGTGCACCGTGGTTCCCCTCGGCGGGTAAAGGTAAATCTTCATCAAAATTCACTGCCAGAGGTTTGTATCTCCGTATGTACAGCGCCGCTGAGCTTTGGTATTTTTAGGGCCCATTTATCTGGCGCCGCAATGGCCATGTTGTTCGGACATCGCTGATTATGCCAATGTCCCATCGCTGTGCTCCCGTGGAAATTTTTGCCTTTGCCTGAAACTGTTCTTACCGGCGCGCCTCCAAACGTACATGCGACAGTTCATCACGCCGGTGTTTACATATTTCCTTGCTTCGCCTACTAGAATTTCCAATGCACGAAGGCCCAAGATTGCGCTACTGCTCTACTGTGCTCAGGTCGGAACATTTCGCCAGTCTTTAGGCCCCGAAGAGGAGGTAACACCCAATATTGACCAAACCAGCCGGTGTGTCAATGTATACGTCGCAAGGTCGGCGCACAGATATATCTTTGGCCCCTAAGTCTTTCCGAGGTCGGGATTGGTTATCTACTTGTTTCCTCTTTTTTGTGTGGTATGCTCGGTGACGTGTTTTTCGGTTCTTAATTGATTGTGTTCTAGGCCTTCCACTGTTGCTTCACCGACGGATAGCATTTACGTCTAGCTTGCCATCTTCTCTTCACACATAACGGCGCAATCTTAAAAAACATTGCTGTAATACCTAATCGACAGGGAACACACCCTTCGTCCGATCACGCCTCTATTGTGGCGTCTCAACTCCACTCAGCCCATCCGCGCAATCCTGGAATATACCCTCGGTTTCTCCCTAAGTTTCAACTACAGGGGTCATTGAATGCACAGGTTACTGTAACAGATCTTGCAAGTCACTTTACGGTGTACACATATACCCCGAGGGTATGCAGCATGCGCGTAGACCCATGACTTCTATTCGAGCATGGCTTGCGACGGCGTCGCTCAACTCGGCCGTGATCCCCGCGGCAGATTCACCTCCTTTCACTCCGCGCTTCTCCCTTCCTCCGCTGCCACGAGCCGGCCTGAAAATTTCCGGTTTGGTAACGACGCGGAGCGCGACTTCTTTTTTAGGCGTTGCAATCCCGATGCATCCAACTCCGCCCTCTCCTCAAGACCGAGGTGATTTGGTCTGCTGTATCGCCCGCATGGATGCGTATGACGTGTTACCCCTGGACATCACGTGTCTGAAGGAGCCTGACCTCATTGTCAAGGCAATGAGAGGTAGTGAATGCGCACTGCGTCACCATCAAGGTTGACTTGCATCAGAGTTCTCCGTCTCACTTTCTTTTGAATCGAAATCACTGTTGACAACTGAGATGCGAACTTTCCGGTTGACTCTATTTCTAGTATCTCTAACATGGATCGCACCTTATTGGCAACGTAGGCTGGGGCCGGGGCGGGATGCAGGCCTAGCCTCCTTGGCGACATAACTTTCTTGTTTAGACGCTTAGGGGTATCCGTCCCGATGACCCATGCTCTGACGATGCCCCGACCCAGCAATCGATTTGCGACATCTTCCAAATTGGGCGCTCACATCTTGCAAAAAATAGCAACTCCTGCGTTAGGGCTCCATATGTGAGCGAATTTCCTCGTATTCATGCGTTTACCCCGATGTCCAGCCGGTCCGCGGTGGTAGGGGCAGTTAGGCGCTCTGGCGAATTGTTTTTTCTATTGGCCATACTTCGCGTTCTGGTCTCTTCAGATAGGAGTTTGATCGTGTATCCACGGCCGGCAAGTCCAAAAATCTAGAAGCGGCGTTTCATAGGTCCGCGATGAGTGAGTTTTCCATCTGGCAACAACTTTTTGAAATCAGGTTCGTCGTGGTCACCATGTGTAGCCTCACCCTCCTAATACTGAAACTTCAAGATCTTGGAGTCGGTATCGGCAGTCTCGGTCCCGGATCTATTGCGATCAGACTTCGTGGCTGTTGCGTTGCAAAATACGCAGAATTGTGAATGCGCCGCTTTCGGAACTGACTCCTTCCTCTTTCCTCAAACCATCAGTCTAGATTATGTATGCTGCTCTCCCTCTCGTTTAAAAGAGAAGAGATAGTTTCCCTATCTATTCTCCAATAAGCTATGGCACTTCGTCTCCCTACGCATCTCGACTCTTTTATTCCCCCACCTGCAGAGCAGGTGCAGCAACGCCGGCCGTGGCAAGGGACTCTTACCTTGACTTTTATGAATACAGCCCAGGGCACTTACCAGGATGTCTTTGTTACCGCAGCAGAGACTGACGGTGAGAGGTGTGTCCTGAACACAGTCCAGGTGGTTACAGACACAGTCTGACTCGGTCTGCGCGCGGCCGCCAGTCGAATGGACCTCTGGCCAAGGCGCCTCCTCGTGTATCTCAATGCTCGTCGCGTTGCGCACAATGACATAAAAGCCTGGACCAAGCGGTACACTCCGCCGGTCTGCGCCTTGATGCCCGACAAGCTTCCCGATCCCGCCGCCAACGCGTTAAACCAGGCGAACTTCGCCAATCTCAGTCGCATGCTGCTTGAAAACCAGATGGTGAGCTTTCGACAGCGCGCAACTTCAGTTTCGAGGGGCTCACTTCACGTCCAGGTGGCTCTGGCCCCGTGGGGTCAAGAGAGCCCGCCAGGTGCGGGTATGATGATCTACCCGACATCGTCCTCCGTTTCGTTGCTAGTTGGCGCCGTGTTTTTAATCGGACCTTTCCCCGAATTTGCCACGCCCCAACAGTCAGGCCGCGCCAATCCATCAAGCGCAGTCACGGGGCAGGCTTCTCATCACCAGGTATGATCCTTTCGGTCCCATTAGGTATTCGCCGTGTTGAACCCCATTCCCCTGTGTAGTATCCATACAGCAGCCACCATAGCTCCGGTCGCTATGCTCCGCCCTGAGCCTACGTAAGGCGACGGTCTACGTCTCATCAAATAAAGTGGGGAAGTTCTCCACACTCTTCAAAGTGGCGACGCCCCATGCTAGCCGAAACAATTAGAATTAGAATATTTTACAACGTCGGTTCCTCCAATCACCGATCCTCTGTCGATGATCGCTTTTGTGTCGCCTCTTTTTTAATTTTTATAAGAGCGCACCTGTAGCAATAGTTTTTGACTTTTGACTTTGACATTCATCCACTTTATCCCGTTTCTGTATTGGATATTGTTCGTTGCGTCATTGACTATCTTTAAATAGACCGGACGTTTTGTACCTACAAATGCCCGTAGATCTTCGTATGTATTTGCATCGTCCAAATTCAATTTTTACAACTTTTCGACAACACTTGTCCTACGTCCGCTCCAGAAGACCACTAGTCTTGGTGATGAAAAAGTAAGAGGACGCTCAATGGGAATACGAGTGAGTATAAAGCTGATCAGTAGTAAATGCTATGTTAGATTCTACTGTATGTTTCAGTGCTGCTGAGGTAGGAGCTGTCTCAACAAGTTCCAGAAACGTGACAAACGTGTAAAAATTGCGGGGCAAGCAGTTAACCAGGATTTCTTTTTCTTTTGTTTTAAAAAACAAAGGCGAAAGAGAATTGTCATCGGGCTCTGGGGCAGGATTCTCATCCAGGTTCTGGGGTAGGCAGAGTGAAGGCAGCCTCTATATAAACAGGAGGAGCTTCTCGGCTTGTTTCGAGAGTGAAGCTAGTGAAGAGGTGATGCAGGTGATGTGGTGCTTGGCCCCGTGCCAACGGTGTCGCCTGTGACCTTGGTTCGCGAGGAACCAGTTCAGCAACCGGCGCTTTCACCGGCGCTTTCACATCCTGCGTTTGTCAGCGGAAATGCCACGAAGCCTGACTACAATACCAAACTGTCTTCAATTTCGGGATCCACGGTATTGGCAAGGGTGGTGTCGGATCACAAGCGTAAGCAATACTACTAATCCCCGTATACTCACTACCCACAATCACACTCTGGCGTCTTTCTTTTTTTTTTTTTTTT